>JAODVP010094481.1:0-11379 GCA_025400035.1 Tetradonia laticeps
GTTGATTTGGCTTATTTTGTTAAGGTGGCTATGGTAGTTTAAAAGCACGGGCGTGCAAAATAGTGTACCAATGATAGAAAATCAATAATACATATTTTAAGAATGATTTTGTTATATTATTATATTGAAAACAAGTGGAGGTGAAGTAAAATTGGGAAAGAAGATCGCATTGCTGGTGAAAATGGGGGAAGAAACTCCTGAGCAATTGTCTTGAAGTTCTTTTTTAACACAGATTCCATAATTTTTTAGATGGGATTATTGATCTATTTAATAGGATAGATCTAGGAACTAAATATATTGGTTTATCATTGGCTAGAGTAGATTAAAAATGAATGTAGTGTGAAGCAGGTGAAGCAGTATAATAAGAAATAATATTATTATTCTATTAACTTTTGAATTGACCATTCCAATACAGCTGTTCGAAATGTAGGTTAGATAAGACTGGTGGACCAAAAATCGTATCTCCTATCGGATATATCAGCCACGTTTTCATGTATTTTAAAAGATAGTAGTTTACTAAAGACCAGTTTATTTTTACTAATCTGTCTGTGTATACGTGCACATAAATATGAGTACAATAAATTGTAAAAACAATGTCATCACGTAAGCACGTGATTTGTAACTAACGAAGAATTAAAAGCTTATTATGCTTAATTTCAGAAACATGAACAAGCCTATGAGTTGTTTTACAGTGCTACGGTTTGTTTGCCCACAAAGTCCATTTGACCTTGATCCATCCTAAATTGCTCAATACGTCTGGCATTTTCATTCGGAACTTTGAACAAGAAGCAGTTGTTATCAACACTCATTAAGCTAAGAGCATCACTGGTAATGTTACTAATCTACGTCAATTCTATTATGCACTATAGGGCTAACTACTAGAGACTTTGCTAGTGTTATTAGAGCATCTAAGAAGTAAGCCGATATAGTGAACATCCCTGATCGACCTCTGAAAGATTGTCAGTAGAGTTCTGCTTTTTTTCTAGATACAGGGTGAGTCAGAACTCTGCCAGCAAGCTGCCAGAGGTTGATCAGGGGTGTTTTCTGAGTACACTGAAACCTCGATCTCTCGGTCTAGGTGGGACCACAGACGTTCCAAGTGAACGAGTTTTCGGGTTTAGCGGACTTTACATGAATAACACCCTGTTTGAACGAAACATTTTAATTTTTACAATGCAATATCACAATATATTCAGATAAAAATGCATGTTGACCCAGCACGGGTAATCCGGAGATCGAGGTTTCAGTGTATTTTGATATAAGGAACTTGTGATCTCAGATAGTTTGTTACGAAGTTATTGTAATAAAAAATTATATAGAAGTCTTGTTGTATAGAATTGAGACAAAGAGAATATTTTTGGAGGCAGAACTCAAGAGATAAACTTTCAACGATTGGCCAGAGAGGTTATTATTGACATATAGTCTCCAGTGCATCCTGCGGGAGTTATTTCAATCTATTGTTAAGCAGAATTGCACTAAAGGGAATTTACATGCAATACATGATGAAACTAGAACCCGGTCGCCACATTTTCAGAGGCTGATTGGGGATGTAGCCTGAGTAATTATTAGATAGATATTAGGAACGTATGCTCGCAGGCGACTCTTTACCGATTTATTGTGCAATTATATAGAACAACAAAGTGGAATAACTCCGCAAGGAAGCATCAGACACCATACATTTCTGATTTCATAATATTCCGAAAACTTCCTTGATCATCCCCTTAAAGTTTGTTGGTAGAGTGCTGACTAATAGTATAGTACATTATGTTATAAATTATGGGTCGGGTAGAACCGGTGAAAGAAAATGTTAACCTCAAAATATATAAATGCAATCTTAGAATGAACTGTCATTTGCATACTTGTGTACCTTGTGTACCCTTGTGTACACTTGTGTAGATCAAACAAACATGTCGCCAGTAAAATTAATTTTCTTATTTTCTCAGTCAGTCTAAATATTTAAAAGAACGTTGTCTTCTATTATTTGTTTTTATACAAAAAGTCGATTCGATGAGATGGCAAAAATTAGTTTGTTTGACGTTCGAATTCTATTAAACTTTCCATTCCTAGGCTTTTTGCGTAGGATTGCAAGCGTTGCTAAGATTACAAGCATGATTGAACCCGTTGTTTTGGTGCATGGCGGTGCTGGGATTATCAGCGATACAGATAAAATTACTAAACTTTTAACCGGAGTGAAATCTGCAGCTGTTGAGGGTTACAAAAAGTTGCAGGAAACAGGTATGTAATAGTCACAATATCAATACGTACAAATTATAAATATACAGCTAAATATACAAAATAAATAAATACAAGGTTTGAGAGTTGCCTACCGTCAGACACTACCAAAATTAACATGTTGTAATACTAGAGAAATATCTGTGAATTAGGACTGAATTTAAACAAAAATGCTATAATTATTACATACTTCCTGTCGTTTAGGGTGCATTATAGATGCAGTTGAATACGCCGTGCGGAACATGGAAGACAACGAGCTCTTCAACGCCGGTAAAGGTTCGGTGCTCAACATCGACGGCGAAGTAGAAATGGATGCCAGTATTCAAGTAGGAAAAACATTAGATTGCGGGGCTGTGACGATCGTCAAAGACGTAAAGAACAGCATTAGTCTGGCTCGGAGAATAATGGAAAAGACACCGCACACCATTTTAGGCGCAGAAGGTGCGCGACGCTTCGCAATTGAACAAGGGTTGGAAGTGGTGCCTCCGGGTGCATTAGTCACTGAAGAGGCTCTGCATAGTTTGAAGCAGATCCTTGCCAAGAAGTGTGATGGACAGTCTGACGATGGAAAGGGTAAGTGGTCTTTCACAAACAAGGTTATTAAATACTAATTAATATTTTCAATAACAATACATTGAAAAAGGCACAGTCGGCGCAGTGGCAGTAAACGCATGCGGCAACGTGGCGGCAGCGACATCTACCGGTGGCCTGGTGGGTAAACTGCCGGGCCGGTGTAGTGACACGTCGCAAATCGGCTCAGGAACATACGCCGATGACACGACGGGTTGCGTATCAACCACCGGGCATGGAGAATCCATCATGAAAGTGTGCCTTGCGTACAATATTCTAGAGCGATATAGGCAAATGCAGTGTATGCAAGCTGCGGTGAAGGATGGAGTTGAATACATGACTGAGAAGGTTGGCAACACTGCGGGGGCCATAGCGATTTCGAAGGAAGGTGAGGTGGGTATTGCGTTCACATCGCCGAGGATGTCATGGGCGTTTGTTCGTGGCAAGGAACTACATTTTGGTATTGATCAGGGTCAGCATGAGATTGAAACACTTACCTTGTAATAAATTATACGTGTGTCCTTCAATTATTAAAATAATTAGATTTTTTCGAATATAATTAAAAATAGTATTCATTAAAATCTGTCCAGTTTTTAGCTTTATCACTTCTCACAGAAATTCAAAAATCGATCGTGTGGCCAGATTTGTAACCTTTACTTGCAATGCTTGCAACCCTTGCAACCCTACCTCATATTAGAAATGTAGGTTATAATTACAACAGCTTGTAAATAAACAAAACTTTGTTATTGTCGTCATCACATTCAGATTTTATTTAACAGCCATTCATAATTCGCGAAAAATAATATACATAGGTGGCTGGACAATAAACAATACACAGAATGTCAATAACAGAAGTCACAATTCATTCGATTCGATTTGCCTGCACGGGTAACATCGAAATTCTCCTCGTAATACGTGTTAAATCTTGCAAAACATATTATCAACAATCTTATAATTAATCTTGTTCTCTAATATAACAAACTGTGGTATCAAGAGTATCAAGAGTATAATAATACATACAATAAGCAACAGTGATTCAAATTCAAAACATTGTGAATAACCTGGAAAAAGTGCATCGCCATACGAGGTTTATAATATTGGATCTTCTTCTTGCTGTGTTTGTTATCTTGATTTGGGAGTTTATATTCTCAAAGTTACTTCTTGTGAATTAATTCTTGTTTGTTTATTTTATGTTGGCTTCCACTTTGTTCGTTTCATGTCAACTCTCTTAGTTGACGGCTTTGTCAGTTATCGAGTCTTATTGCATTTGCTGGATGAAAGTCTACGTGGATTGTGCCCCATTGCCTATGTAATATTAAGTCTTTGATGTCTATATATGTCGAAGAACCAATATAAAGGCAGATGTGTTAAGTGCATGAGGCAGAAGTTTGAATATTTGTATGAGGAATTACTATTTACATGTTATGTGTCTAATTGGTCGAGGCTTTTGTGAGGATTGACTCATTAATACTAAATGTTTTTCTAAATAATGAGGAAGTATTTTTCGTTTTTCGTCTCTTATATTCCACAGTTATTCCCTAGTCTCTAACCCAGCGTTTCTCAATCAGTGTCGCCACACACCATTGTTACAAAAATGCAAAATTTGGCCCTCCGCAAATTTATGTTGGACACCCCTGTCTTAGTCAGCCCCAAATTAAAAGAATTGGTGCCTTCGTTCAAGATTGCGTTGACATTTCCAACCTGGGACTTATTAAATAACCTTGAATATATAGCTGTCATTATGCGACTAAGTAACCAACGGATTTTGATGTTTTTGGTTTTTATTAATTAGGAAATAAAAAATAATCGAACAATCAAAAAGGAAAACTGAAGTGAAACATTTTTAGCAAAGTTTTAGAATGTTCGGTCAATAACATGTATGTCATACAGTCGTACGAGGATTTTATTGGTGGATGAACTTCACAGTTTTACAAAGTTTTCGTTGGGATGTCGCAAGTTTTCGTTTTGTTGAAGCGGGAAATTTTTGGGTGGTCATATGTTGATGGGTGGAACTCGTTTAGTTTTGGATTAATTAAATAATGAAGACACAGTAGATATCTAATCCAATATATTTTTAATAATAATAATTATAATAATAATGAAGCGTCACACATTTATTTTTTCAATTTGACATTTTTGATATAAGATCTCCTTGTCTTTGGGGATTTATTAGATGTGTTTTTAAATATATTGTAGCAGCATAGCCTCCTCCATCGTCCAAAAAGACTGTATTTTTCAAGTTTTCAGCTGCAAATCATTGCTTTATGGCAGTATTATTAAATATTGTATGGTCGTGGCTAGAACTAGCCTAACGAACCATAATATAGTTTATACTCAAAGACGTTAATGTATTTTAAGCAAGTAACCCTTCCAATTTCGGTACAGCTCTGCCTGATGTCCACGTAAAAGTGTCACTTTTAAAGTGAAAACATTATGATATCGAAGAGGGATGTAGTTTTGGAAACGATTATGAATTCAACCGAGGCAAAATGTCCAGTCCCAAATTATTTACTATACACCTTTGTTACCCTTTCGGGTGTAGGGCGGCTTATTGCGCTGCCTGTTTTGTAAACTCCTTCCATTTTTTTCGGTCTTGAGTTAGCCTTTTCGCATCATTGCTGTGTATTCCTCTTTTCTATTGTTTCCTTTATGACATCATCCCATGTTTTCCTCTGCCTGCCCCTCTTCCCCTCCTGTTATTAATATCGATTTCTTATACTCCCTATAGTGTGACGCCCAGGTACTTGAATTCTTCTACTTGTCCTATTCTTTCGTTGTTGATTTTTAATTTCATGTAAATAGGTTTGCTAGATGCTGCCATTACTTTAGTTTTCTTTATATTAAGTCTCATTCCGTTATTATTGAGTATTCTATTCCAGACATTTAGTTTTTCTTGCAGTTCTTTCTCACTTCCCGCTATATCATCAGCAAACGCGCATTATTGAATGTATACCCTTTCCATGTTTCGATAGCCCACGTTTTGAAGTTTTTCGTTTCAAAGTTCACCTCTTTCATAACCTGATCCATGAAAATGATGAACAGTAACGGGCTGAGACTTCCACCCTGCTAATAATTTTTTTTAATTACATAATTTTATAATCTTGGGATCAATGGACCTCCAAATTGAAGATGTGTTAGGGTGGCACAAATTCGAATATGTCTGCCCGTTGAATCGCTATTGTAGGCGCTCTCCAAACCAATATGCTGCACTATTCTGCAAATGCTTTTGAGGTGATAATTGCAGCCATGAATGGTGGAGGAAGAAAATACTTTCTCTACGGCAATAATAGCTGAAGCTTCAAAACGTAAAACAAATTATTGAGGTTCCTACTTCAGCACCTGCAATCTCACTGCCCTCAACAATCTGCAGTAGATTTCCTTCTGCTTGTTTGGCGACTGAGATGGCATTTGTTTTGATTTTAGTGCTCCCAATGTTGGCATGAATACTGTAAATTTGCCCAAATTGCCTTGGACAAGACTTAAATGTCCTAAATGTCCAAATTTTTCTGAATCTAAATCATATTGGCTGTTCCGGCAGCAAATAAGTCGTTCCCTCAAAATGGATACAGTGTAATTTGATGCACATTTGCAGATATATTCTTTACGTCATATGAAATATGAAACAAGTATGTAATTTTGAGATATTTATATTAGAAATCTTATTAACAAATTAAAACGAGTTCTTAATAGTGAGAGTTGAATTAATAGTAATATTTTTAAAGTATTTTTGAAATAGTCTGCAGAAATATGTATGCATTCCTGGATTTGAAGTTGGTTGATACAAACATTATTATTTGTCGAAAATATGTTGTCTTTCAATTTAGCAGAAGTTTGAAGAGGGCTAGTTTTGCTCTGAAGGATCTGATGTAACAGATGAATGCTTTGATAAATGGCATCAGGGCCAATTCTAGTCTGTACAAGCCAGTCACAAAGGTCCAGGACTGCTCATTGTCAAGCATTAAATTCAATGCCCACCTCCAGTAGGAACAGGGATCCTTATAGCATTCCAGCATACAAAGGATGCTGTGAACTCCTCCAGTCTTGAAATGGTGGGAACAAATGGAGTCAGTACATTGACTAGCAAGTTTCAAGAACTCCCTTATGTTTAGATTGTTGAAAGTTCTTAGTTTTTTTTTCTATTTTTGCCTTTCCCATTGGCCTCCCTAAGCAAAGATAAAGAAGACAGTTGACCTTTTTGAACTCTTCATAGGATTTTACCTTCATAACTTCAAAGAGCCAAAAGGCAGTGGAGACACCAAGGTGTCCAATGTAGCCATTTGTTGGTATGCTCCTGCAGCTGAGGTTGAAGCTTCAGTACCTGCAGTTAAGTGATCGATCTCATACTCTACAATGGCTGCCAGATCTGTGACGGATGCATCCACAAGATCAATTGGTAGAAATGTCGTTATTAGGATTGTTACATGCCCCTCTACATCTTATTGTACTGAAAACCTTCAACATTTATAGCATTTTATCTTCGGCAAACCTCTTTTTGTAAAGATTTCTAAATGATCAGTGTTCTCCTTATATATTTTTTTTGAAATACCAAATCCATTTGATATTGGATGAGAAAACCAAGTTTTTTCAGATTTTGCAAAAACGTGCACTCGGAAATTTTGCGAGCATTGAAAAAATGTTGGGTGCTGCTTCATCAAATGTTAAAGAAGAAGTTGTAATAACTTCTGTTTCATTAAGAAATTTCAAGCATTCATTAACTAAATTTGCCTTTTGACTACCGTTCAGACCAGAAATAAATAAATATGCATTGGGAAGCTTGCAATGCATTCAATAAAAATGGGTAAGTCTCCTTTGCTTCAAGCAGAATATCAGAGTCACCGTTCCCTCAAACGTCATATACTTAGAAGAAGTAAACGAATAGAAAGCATGCACTGCAAAGAACGTACCCAATCTATTATTATCAATCATTAATTATTAATCCATTGTCTTATGCCCAGTTTTCCCACAATAGAAAAATTTTCCCACGAATTTCGGCGCTTGGTTTATCTGCTGTTGAGATGATTGCAATACCATTCGGTTTTTGCTTGTAAAATATGCTGCTGCTTCATCAACTTCGTTAACTGCAAGTTCACCCATGCGCTTACTCAAAGTTCCTCTTTTGCTAAGGTATTACCTCGTCTGCGCTAACGTCTGATCATATTCAGGTAATATTTCAAACATTGTAGGTGAAAATTAACTGGCAATGTGGAATTTTATTTAGTCTTTCCTGCATTACTCAGTTGGGCAGGCAATGCTTCCACTGTTGACACATGATCTGTAATGGAAAGCCACGGATTCATTTGATAAGAATGAAACGTAGATAGCAAAATGCTTACACATGTCTTGTCATTCTGTTCCTATATTGTCGACAATCGTTACCAAATATTTTTCCGCATTGTCCATAGTCATTATTTGACGCGTGACCATTCTATCCATAGCGTTGGTAATGAAGAATTTCGCCATTTCTAATCCACTTTTCTACCTACGTCTGCTGCATTTGTTGTTGTGGCCCCTTCCCAAATATGACATTAAGATTTTCGAATACTTCAACAATTTTACCATATGGTGTTTCCAGATGGCGCACATGTTGAGATTTGCAGTTTTTCTGGGAGCTATAAGGTGAAGGATCTTCAATGCATGAATCAACTTTATTGATTAACATTACCTGTTATAATTAGCAAAATTCAAGATCATATATTCGTAAGGAACGCAACTTGTAAACTATTACAAAGTTCAACAATACCATTCAAAGTCATTTTCTTATTTGCGAGGATACACCAAATACAAACATAGACGCAAGTGCCACGATAATAAGTACCTTAGTACCAACGGGTCGCGGTAGAGCAGCTCGGCCCATCGAATGAGTTCCTTTGGAGCTTGATGTTGTCGGAGTGCATACCAGATTAGCTCATGCGGCACACGGTCGAAGGCCTTCTCCAGATCGAGGAAGGCGACGTGGAGGAGTCGCTGCTTCTCGCGGTATTTCTCGAGCAGGAGTCGGGCGGCATGGATCGCGTCGGTGGTGCCGCATCCCTTGATGAATCCGACATAGTTGACAGTGATGTTGGCAATGTCACGGATTCGCTTGTCGAGAACACGCTCGTAGACCTTCATGGTGTGTGACAGGAGTCGAATCGGCCGGTAGGTGCAGCATTCCGATGGGCTGCCCTACTTTTTCCAGATCGGCACGGTTATGCTGCTCTGCCAGTCGGTCGGTGTCCTCTGCTCCTCGATGATCTTGTTGAAGAAGTTTGCGAGCCAGGGCCCTGGGCTGAAGCTCCTTGCCTTCCAGATCTCGGCTGCAATGTCGTCGGGACCAGTTGCCTCCTTGACTTTCTCTGATCGGTGGTACGGGGCCGGGTATCGCTGGGGTTTGCGGGATCGGCGGATGCGGGAATTCCTCAGTGGAAATTTCCTCAAAGTACTCACGCCATCTTTTTCCGATGCAGCTCGTCGTTGCCGATCAGCATACCGTCCTTGTCGTTGACGCAATGGACCTTCTCGATGTCCTGTGTCCTGTGCTTTGTGAGTGGGAAGAGATTCGCGTTGTCGAACTTCCTTGGAATCTCTGCGTAGTGGGCGGTTCGGGCAGTGGCAACGGCCTTTTTCGCGTCTTGTCGTCGAGGAAGATGTGGCAGAGCCTCTTCTTCTCGCGGACCTTCGCTTTGGCGTTGTCTGTCTAGAGCTAGGTGTCGCGTTTGACGAAGCGTTTGCCGAGCGTCCTGCGGGCCTCGTGGTGCATGCTGTGCTCGCCTGGTTCTCTGTCTCTTCAATTGTTGTCACGGCATGCAGACATGTGCGCGGGATCATCTCCGACCTCTTTTTCTATATAAATCTATATAATATATAATTTCGGCATTGGGCATTTCTTTTGGCCCGCAACATTTACAAAAATGCAATATTTGGCCCTCCGTCAATTTATGTTGGACACCCCTGCCTTAGCCAGCCCCAAATTCATGAATGCACTAACTTCAAGGTTTTAGAATGTACAGTTAATAACATGGCCATGACATAGTCGTAGGAGGATTTTATTAGTGGACAAACTTCAGTTTTTACAAAGTATATATTTAATTTAGTTTACAGTATAATATAACATAACTATATAATAACATACGACTATTTCAAAATATTATAAACATACACACAAAGTTTTTGTTGGGATTTCACAATATTTTGCTTTGTAAAGCGGGAAATTTTTGGGTGGACGATATGTATATACTTATCTTAGTAGTTATCTAATCCAATATTTTTCTTTTAATTTCCGACTAGTTTCGATCACATACCGATCTTCTTCAGGGAAATATTTACATAAATATTTATATAAATACAAAGTTGCAATTTTGACATGTTTTTGTTTTTTATATGTTTTATTGTAGTGTAGGTAATAAAATTAATAAAAATGATTTGTTTGGAAAATTTAATTGTTGGGAAGGTTTAGGAAAAACAATTAAGACAGCCAAGTTGTGCTGTTTCCAAGGAATTGCCAAAAAACTGCAATTTTCGGTCGCGCGGCCGAAAATAAAAATATAATCCCACTTTTTCGAACAATGACACCCTATATGCTCGAAATAACTTTTTTTAAATTTTCTAGTTTGTTTGAATTTTCCTCTTATTTCTATTATACAACAACAAACACAATTAAAAATGTTAGTGTAATGGTATGTATTTATTTTATCATCAATAACATGTTAAAATTGCGAAATGCGTAATATAAATTCCCATCACGATACTTCGCCAGTCTTACGCTCCGACAAGATAATCCAGCGACAATTCAAAAGAAAAATTTCTAACATTATAAATTTTTAATTGCGGCAAGGGTGTGAGGTTGTATAATTCCCAGGTCAGTGGAAGAAAGGGACCCGTCGTTCGTAAAACAATGTGAAAGAATGGCAGAATCACCTAACATCGTCAAAAGTTAACAAATATAATTAGAAGTTAACAAATGTAATTAGGTATATTTAGATGATCCTCAATGCAGAACTACAATAAACACACAAAAGTTTTATGTAATTGCCAATTTTCCAAGGTTTGTAGGAGTAATAATAATATAGCTCTGTAGTTTTGGATTATAATGATATACTTATCTTAGTAGTTATCTAATCCAATATTTTTCTTTTTCTTTTAATTTCCGACTAGTTTCGATCACATAACGATATTATTCAGGGAAATATTTTTGATTAACTAAAAAAGACCGAGATTAGACATATGACAAAGTTGCATTTTAACATGTTTTTTTGTTTTGTATATGTTTATTATTTTGTATTGTGTGTGTTTTATTGTAATGTAGGTAATAAACTCGTAGGAGTTATTGATTGCGCCGCTATAAAAGTCCAATCTGTTGATATAAAATAAATATGAACTTTATTCATACTCTATGATACCCTATATGCTCGATATAACTTGGAATAATTTTAAAATTTCTAATTTGTTTAAACTCTCTACGCAGCACCGGGGTTCGATCCCAGGACCTCTGGCGCAACATTCAGTCACACTTAACACTTTGCCACGGAGCTGGTTGTAAGTGCAGACGCATTTCAAGCATACATTTTATTTTATTACAAAGAATTTCAATGCGCCTCT
>JAODVP010094546.1:0-11367 GCA_025400035.1 Tetradonia laticeps
TTCAAAATCTAATCATACAATATCTTTTATTTTCCAAATTTTGAATTCATAAAAGGTTTTTAGGTCCATAAGTTAGTTATACAACAAAGGAATAGCAAATTATAATGAATGTGGTGCGATTTTTATATTGTTTTATTTTTGAATTCTTTATACAAAAAAATATTGGGTTTAAGATCAACAGATATAGTTTTCCTTTTGCTGCGCCGTACAATTTCACATAGTTATTTGCGCTAATATTACTATGGTAACATTTCCTGAAATCGGAAAATGACCCGCTTTTTTTCATTTCAAAATCAAAAAATTAAAAAAACAATAGGGTGGTTGGATGCAGTATTTTTTTCTCTACAAAAAACCTTGCTCTAAAATCATTACGGAAGCCAATAATTAAACATTTCAAAATTAACATTGAAATCCCTAGGTGCGGTGCGTCCGTCTAGTCACCACCCAGTAGTGCGCATCAAAACACAACGTATGCCTTTAGTCAGTACCTGCACTTTATGTTATAGCGGGTGTACCACGTTTCTAAAACGAGTGATGCATGTATCGAAGTTGACCACTTTATTTTCATCTTTTTAGGTACACTCATAAAAACGTTGTTTTTGGATTTTTATAATCTAATATAATTTTTATTTGTAATGATATACATGAATAATTAATGTGCTTAACACTATGTATTGAAAATAAATAAATATAATATAATTGAAAATACATAGTTGAATTATTAATACTTTTCAACTCTTACTATCACCAGGAGAAGAAAGTGTAAACAATTTATTGGCGTTGTATGTTTAAAATAGATATTATTGCAGTTAATGAGCACTTTAATTACTGCTAATTGTAATTGCAAGGCATTAATTAAAATACATTCAGGTAATTTCAAGTGTGACAAATTAACGTTTTACTTTGAATAACGTGTTTTATTGTAATAGCACACTAATATGTGAAACAGCTGTATAAATAGTGAAACTATTACTATGTTAAGTGAAAAAATATAATTACAGTCGGACTCGCTTACAACGAACATGAACTTCCTCCACAAGGTCATCCTATTTTTGGTGTGATATACCAACATACTTTCACATTTCAAAGTCTTACCAATTCTAGGTACAATTTTTGCCCTTGTTTCGCGTGCTTTGATCGAGTGAAGTTGGCGACTCAGATTACACAATGCCAATCCGTGAATTTTAAAGTAGATTATGATTTTACATGTGTTTATCTTATATTTACTGTATATTTGCTTTTTTTACGTACGCATACTCCTTTATGTGCGATTTATAAGTAGATAGTGTCTATTTATACTATTTTTGACAACTCCCCTATTACGAAATCTCGGATACAACGAACAAAAATGGTGGGTCCCTTGACTGTCGTTAGAAGCGAGTCCGACTGTACTAAATCACTGCCTAAATGTAATATTTATTTATGTATAAATTTTATTTATCAATTTAAGTGTATAGATATGATAGCCAGGAAAATAGTAATTAATAGAATTTCACGTATTAATACAAAATACAAATAATTCATTAAACAAATATGCTATTACATCGCAATACTGTCTGTCAGAATATTTATGTAATTATAGGTACATATTAAAACCGAGGCCAATTGCAAAATATTGTGAGTTAAATAAACAAAAAGCGCAAATTGAAATGACCGCGACATACCATCGAAAACTGCATTACCAACCTATCAGCCATCAAAAGATTAATACGTATTTACCTACCGACTGATGGAAATCGCTTATCACGCGCAAGAAAGCGTGAAAAGCATTTTCTGCAGTTATTGTTTATATAGTTATGGTCGATCTATTACCGCCACTCACATTAGCAATAAATTATATGTAGATAATTGACATAAAAAAAATTGATTTTCCTATATTTACGTATCCACATTTATTTAGGTGGGGTGACATTGTATTCGGCACGTATCGTCGCTGACTAGTTAGTTATATTAGAATGTTTTTAAAATCTAAAATCTAAGAAGTGAGTATCTTAAAAGATGAAATAAGATAGCATCACGTTTTCCGTAGAAGTCGAACATCGAACTACTCTATGGTTATCTTTTTGGACACACTAAAAACACATTATTTTTAGATTTTTGAATTTTTGCCATTAAAAATTATTGACAAAAATGTTATTATTCCTGCATGCAAAATTTGTACTAGTTAATATTCCTGTATTACACGTTTAAGCTATATACATGGTGTGTCACGCCACCAACAAACCATTTCCGTCATTTTGTGCATTGAAATTCGTTTAAGCATAATTTCACACATAAATAAAGTGTAATAGCTCCCCACGGAGTCAACGGAGGCTATACGTCCCTGATATCAAAAAACCCAGGGAAGATCCCTGGTCAACTTCGGAACCTTTGATGCAAACCTAAGTTCTTAGTGTTACTAGCGCTATTATACATACCAACGAAGACCAATCACTCTGCAATCAATGTACGGAACCCACTGGTTACTCATATCAAATTGCTTGTAACATCTATTTTGTATTTTGTATTTTTATAATAATATATTTTTTCATATTGTTTTTTTGTGGTACTGTACAAGTTTAACGTTTGGAAAACTTCAATAAATGACAACTTTTATTTTTGGCCGCCGCGACCAAAAATAAACATATAATTACAATTTTCCTAAGTCCAATCATACTCTAAGATATCCTACGTTCTCGAAATAACTTGGAATATTTTTAAAAGTTGTAATTTATTCGAATTTTCTATCTGATATCCAGGATCGAACCCGCTATCGACTTGATCAGGCTAATAACCGAATACCGACCTAACCAAACCTGCTAACCCTTGTGTCATTCTCGAGTACTGTACGCTCGATAATCTCTTAATGCGTGTGTCAACTATCATGGTCGTAAATGGAACCTTTTCGACGCACCTTTTCTTTATTGCCGCCGCCTCTCGAAAATATGCTAATTATGTGTCATTTTTCATGGAACCCATTCGGCTATGCATGAGGCGAGTAGATTATAGTATATTAAAGTTTGGGTGAATTATATCGAGCACTCCCATTTTAGTAAAGTAGTGCACTCATACTTTATTATACTATAAAAATACTCCACGTTATTGTTTTAAAATGGATCAAAAATGATAAGGAAATCGGTAATCTGGAAATGCGTTGTAGATACTGAGGTAATAAACAAATCGGTAATCTTAAATCGAATTGAAGATAATAAGGTTATGGAAAATAAGAGAATATTGAATATGAGTGAATCGCTTAATTCCGTACCATATCCTATTTGGAAATGAAGCAATTATGATTTCTTGCATGTTCGGTCCTTTGCAAATAGGACTTCACAAAGTCTTAGTCGATATATGGAGTGGAGCATAATCAGCGTCGTGTGGTTCGCTGTGATAGTTTCCACGGTCATCAAAAGACCTTTTCGTCCTTTTCGTGCGGCAAATTCCATTGCCGAAGGGTATGCCAGCGGCTTATAAATTATAATTTGTGACAATATCCAATCTCTGCTGTTTGGCCAGCTCTAATAAACAATAACTGTTACTTTTGTTCCTTTTGGAGCACGGAGTTCATATTACTTTAAGACCTCTGGCACGATACAAGCGGCCTGCGGCGCGCAGTAAAGGGCGGGGCCAAGTAAACAGTAACTTGCAGAGCGGTAGCAAACACGATACAAGCGGCGTTATTTAGATTTTCACAGAGGCCGAGTCGAAACTAATAGAAGGGAGAACACTTGTTCAGGATAGAACATTGGCAAGGCAGATACCTTGAATCAAACTTCAATACGGTGTCCCAGCGCAAGCGTGCGATTTTATATTTTATTGAAAGTATTTCAAAAATAAGTATATTTGTTTACTTACGGTGACGGTAAAACGGTGAAGACTGACGACGAACACAAAATCACAATAACACAAGAACACTAGATCATAGTCTTATTCCAAAACACGGACAATCCTTGTAATTGCCGCAACGGCTTCAGGTAAAGGAATATGATGCATCATAAATGGGGGAATTGACACGCGGCGGACTATTAATTTTTCAGCAATACTTTTATATTCGTAGTTTCTCTGGGAATTAAGTATGAATCTCGACCCGGTTAAGAGATTATCGGATTAGTAGATCGTATTTCTATTCTAGGACTTGTGTACGTTATTATATTATACCATAATTCGCTTATTGGGTTTTCCGATTGAAAAGTATTGTTCTTCAGGTCATTATAATTCCGCTTTCTTTCAAAATATACTTACCTGCACACATAAATTCGAATAAATAAATAAATCATACGGAAATGGAAAAAAATGAGTGTCCCGAGTCTGCGGTGCGCGGTATGTCTCCTCCCGTGCCGCTCACGGTTATCATGGCTAGTGCCGGGCGTTCTCCATAAGTACAATATAAACATTAAATTTTGCCGCCGCGCGCCGCTTGTATCGTGCCCGAGCCCTACGAAAACGGACTTTATATGAACTAACCAACCCTGTACAATCAACTGATAAAACCCATTTTGTAATATCTCTTATATCTTTAGAGAAATAACTGTAAAGAACGACGTAATGGAAGGATGGAAACTCACTCAAGTTCTCAGCATTCAATATCTGGGTCTGACATGATCCAGCATTGAACGGAAGTTACCGAAAATAATAATTTATCGAAATATAGGAGAAAGTGTAGGAATTACGTACTAAAAAAGTGGTACGTGTGTTTATTATGCGCACACGTCGTGGTTTAACGAGCAGGTATTAGTCATTACCTACTCATTAAGTGACGACGATTGCACCACGTTTTTACTACAAGTGATGTATACATCGAAGTTAGCCACTTCATTTTTACCTATTTAATCATACTTCTAAAAACATTGTCTGTAGATTTTTAAATCCAATACATATAATTTTTTCAAAACCTAAAAATTATTTATAAAGCGTTTTTTATGCTATTTCTATTGTTTTGTGCGAATTGTTCGCAAGTTAATTAAACTAGAGTCTTCAAACCAAACTAAAAGCGAAAAATTTAATTTTAAATCACATCTAGAAAATAACGTTTTTGCTTTAAACCATAAAGTTTTAGAATTTGAAATAGATAATAATAAAGTTCAATTTTAAGGCAAATTGATGGAATTTTATTTTTTGTTATTTAAGAACTGTATGACACACAGTAATTTTTTGATCAAGAAATACTCACAGAAATAAATTTACTTCCGTGTGTAAAACTATATACAAAAGTTATATAAGATTTAAAAAATCTAAAAATAACGCTTTCATGAGTGTGTCTAAAAAAATGAAAATAAAGTGGTCATCTTGAATGTATACATCACTCATACTAAAAAGTAATAAGTTTGCCTCTCAAGCCCTAATTTAAATAAATTGTGTGCTACCCTACTAAAGTGATACTAAAAACGAAAGTATGTAAAGGTTGGGCCTCTTGTACTTACCCCATGTGGTTGGGACTCACCCTTCCAACGCCACCAAAACTTGTCTCGAGAACCTGATCAGGTTCGCTTGAGTCGCTTGAGGGTGGACTCTACAATTAGAAAGTAAATTCTCATACCTGTGAACGTGCACAAACATATGAGATGTTCCTCCGCGAGTCCCATCTTATGAAGTAGATATTTTACGGGGCCGTATCCGGTGAGCACTTGTAGTCTGAGGTATGGCCTGGTTAAATTGAGGTAGTTAAGCCAGGCAGTGAGTTGAGGGTAGCAGATGGGTTTTCTCGAGTGTTTGTAGCTAACATCGTTCCACTCAGCGTTGTGCTGGTTGATAGTGATGTCACATATTTTCTTGCGGAAAACACGGGAGTCTATTCCAACATCCAGTTGATTCACATACCCTGGAAGGTTGGCCTACCTTCTGGCTAGACGGTCGGCGTTTTCGTTGCCGATCTCCGTTGTGACCGTTTATCCATTGAATGGATACAATATTGCGTGCCGATGAGCAGTGGATCGCTATGGCGCTCTCTAGGATAAGGTTAGAATCAGTAGTGGCAGTAGATAGCTTACCTATCGAAGAGTTGCTGCAGCTTCCGCCTGGAGGACCGTGTTATGTGGCCTTAGCTTGAAAGCCAGACTGAAGTTCAGCTCCGGGCAGTGCACACCTGCCCCTATATCCAGATTCGTCTTGGAACCGTAGGTGGAGATATGTAACTCACCCCGTGCTTCTGCTTCAATAATCTCTCCTCTCCTTCTCGACTAGTCACCAGGAGCAGGTAGTGTATATTTTGTCCAGAGACGAGTCAGATCATCCGCTCATCAATCTTCCTGCCCCTGAACATCTGAACAGAAGAGTGACTGCCGCAATTCTGGCATGGGACATTCAGGTATAAGTATCAAGTGGAGAAAGGCGTCGTGTATGTCTATGTCTCATCATGGCGTTGATCCATCGGTACATTAGCAAGGTCGCACTACGTGCAATCATAGCATTTGATATAGCTTGGAAGAAAGTCCTGCCGTTCTATCATCCAGAAATGCATCAATCGCAGCGCTTTCCATCTCAGCGATTCCTCGACCCGATGTACCAAGAAGTATGGAGCGGTTGCTCCGTGAGCGTTGCCCTGCCTAGCTGATGCTCACATAGTCTCTCCAGTATTTTTAGGAATACAGAGGTCAAATTAATGGGCCGGTAGGATTTCGCAGATGTATAATCCTCCCTGCCTGGTTTTGCAATGAGTACGCAGATACAAAAGATAGGACGAGTTCTTCAGTCATAATGTCAGCACCCCACTGCAGAAGAGCGGGGAAGACGCCAGCGTCTACATCCTACAGATTTAAATGGTGCGATCTTGTTGATGGCAGCGTACCTATGGTAGGATACAGGAATATTCCCCTCCTGGTAGTTCCGCTTCTTTGGAACGACGCTATCCTCAAAGTGCGTCTTCATGAGGAGCTCTCCAAGGATGAAATTGTCAGGTCACCATCTTCAGAGAGATGTCGGTAGTGTTGCGTATCCGGGCTCTTTGCAATAAGCAGTCTTATTGCCTCATGGTTATTTTTGATGTCAGTGCAGAAGTAGCGCCATGCGCGTCTTTTGCACTGCCGGATAACCTTGGTCAGTTCCCTCTAGTCCCTTATAGGCCGTCCAGTCAGTTTCCTCCTTAGTTTTGCAAGCCTTATTGAAAGTTCTATGCCTAGTTTGTCGCTGAGTCCACACCTCCCTCGACCACCAGGTTGGCCTTCTGTCCAAAATGGGTGTCAAGCGGGAGCACGCCGCCTCGAAGCACTCAGTGAGCACTCCCGTGAGGTTGCGCGCTCTTCTGTTGAGCTCATCTCTCGAGTTGATAGTGCGAAGCCCACGCAGCTTGGTTCCTTACAATCTCCGCGGAATGCAGAAAGAATCCCTGTTGTATATAAATTAAGGATGTATCTATTTGTAAAGGTTTGAACCGCGACAATGATTTTGTCCCCGAATATGACCTAATATAAATCTCAGGTGGAAAGTTCCAATCGAACTCCATAAGTTTGTCCCTGACATTAGGGTAGCGTCAATTATACCATTCTTGAGTTTGTTTGCGATTATAACACGTAGAAGGAAACCTAGCCCTTCCGATGGAATTGAACGTTTAAGATTTGTTGATTATAATTATTTTTAAATCTACTAATTGGATTTGTCCAGGACTTAAACGTTTAAGACATTTGCGACATTCTTCTACAAGCGGTATGGTAATAATAATATAACTCTGTAGTTTTGGATTATAATGATATACTTATCTTAGTAGTTATCTAATCCAATATTTTTCTTTTTCTTTTAACTTCCGACTAGTTTCGATCTCATATCGATCTTCTTCAGGGAAGTTAATTAAAAATATCTCCCTGAAGAAGATCGATATGAGATCGAAACTAGTCGGAAGGTAAAAGAAAAAGAAAAATATTGGATTAGAGAACTACTAAGATACGTATATAAAGCGGTATGGTTTTTGACCGACCAATCACCAAATTAGTTCTTAATTTTTTCGTGTTCTAAGCATGTTCCCATTACTCTTAAAAGTAGAACTATGCCCACCATTGCTTGACCGTTAAATTTCGTATCATTTAATTCAAACAGTCATTATGGGATTTGGTATCAAAATATATATTTGCAATTCTATTATTTTTATTAGGTAGATATATATTTCCAAGCGAAACAAAGGGAATACTTCAACAAATTAGAAAATTTAAAAATAATCTAAGTTATTTCAAGCATATAGCAGTGGTCGCCAAAGTTATTTTGTAATGAGCACTTTTGAACATTTTGAAACCCAGTGGGAGCTACTTTCTGGGAGAAATAACGGGATGCTTAAGGTGAGGAATTTGGCGACTGGATCCTCGCCGTCAGTCGGTTTTTACGTGCACATCAAAGCATTTAAATGATTACGAATTCGTACTCTTCAAAACTCTGTTATGTTAACTTGCATGCGAATGAATCAACAGCAATGCTGGAGTTGATAAGAGCTTTATAAAAATTATATTAGAATAAAAATCTAAAAAACAACAAACAACGGGGTTATGAGCCTGCCTAAAAAGATGAAAATGGACCGCTTCCCACCTTAACGTATACACCACACATCTAAAAATTCGAAGATGCGCCAATATTTTAGAACGTGATAGATATGTGCTTTATTTTCATCTTTCAAGAAACACTCATTACGTTGTTTTTAGATTTTTTTAAATCCAAAAATTTTAAACGCTTTGGATGTGTGTTTAAGATTCGCATTATCTTATATAACTTATCGGGTAGTCAATCTTTTAAGATGTCAGAGTTTATGTAAATAAATAAATTAACTGGACCGACCTCGGTAATGAAAAACTGAGAAGTTTTTTTTGCATTTTTTGGCAAATGAGAGGTTGATAGGACCTAGTCTAGAACCGACGAATAATTGTATTGTCGCCCGATACGAAAACTTCCCGTATGTTTCAGCTTTCTACGTTATCTAGAAATATTCGAAATTTTCATCGCAAGATGTTCTTAACAAAATTACGAATACACTAACCAGAATTCAATTACATAAAATAATAAAGAAGATGGAAAAACGACTGCCAAACAATTCAGCCAAGATTTGTTTTCCATTTCTACAGAGAGGTTTGCCAACCACGAAATAAACACAAAGAGTCTAGTGTTAATATAAATTTAGAGCTACACATGAAAAAAAGCATGTTTACTGACAATTTTTTTAATAAGAAACATGACAACATTTACTCGGCCGAATGTAGTTGAAATGAATGTATCTATTATATTGCGAAACTGGTAATTGACCCTATCAATTTTTCAAGATATTAATGTATTTCGCAATGAAACACCGTGTACCTCACTGTGTGCCTGCTCAAAGCGATGATGGCAGTGATAATAAGATATGTATGTACAAATTTATTTTATGACTTATTTTGAATTAATTTTTTATATTGAATTCTATTCTAGTTAACTTAAAAAAAAACTTGTCTAACGAAATAAACGCTAACATTCTATATCACAATTTACAAAAAATTAAATCAACCTTCCAAATATAATATCAAACTTCTTTGCGTTTTGTACAAAAACTATTAAGATCTTCTTCCAGGACGAAAGATTTGGCTGTGGATAAATCTGAAACAAAATCATTTGCGATATTTCATTAAGAGATAATAATGTCTTTTGCGTTTCCGTACATAATTAAATATTTTTTACTTACAATCAAACAAATAAAACAGGTATTTATCCACCTCTACTCTGTTTTCAATCATCTTCTTTTTTATCTTTTCTATTAGTTTAAACAAATTGTGTACGACGGTTTTGTCTTCACTAACTTTGCACAACTCTCCAATTAATTGTACCTTCTCAAAAGTCCAGTGTGAAGTTCCATTTGCACATAGAATTAAAATAGGTGCTTCAATTGACGATATTCCTGTACATATGTACCCCTCCAAAAGGGACATGATAAGATCATCCACATCGGCGATTGTTTTACTAAACTTATAATATCCCCATAATAAATTCCGCATAACTCCAATGCAATTATCATAGTCATCTTCGGGTGACCCCGTCATTTGAGGTGTTTGGGTCATTGTTATATAGGCTAAGACATTTTCAAATCCTACTTCTATAAGAAAAATATTATGTAAATTATGTCTTATAAATTATAAATAAAGTCATGACATTACCTGAACTCTCTTCCTTATGACACTGTAAAACATTCAACCAACTCGTAACAACTGTATAAATAATAATGAATTTGTGAGTTGGGTTGAAGTACAGTATATCAGCGAGGAACATTCGCACCACCTGTTTCCTTTGTCGCATACGACACAATGCAGTGTAGAAACGCGACATATTCTCCAACAACTCCGGATTTCGTTTCTTGCCAAACAAGAGCAAACTCTGGACGTGGTCAATGGCATGTCCAATATAATCCGTGCTTGGCACACGGCGTTCCATTTGTATTAGAAATCCTAGTATTATCTTCTGTTTGTCTGTTAAAAGCGGATCCGCTGTCCCAATTGGTTTCATTAATTCGCCATTATCTTTCTCTAAGTATTTGGTAATTAAACTAGATATGAAGCGAAAATATATTAGTCAATATAACAAACAGAATCCATCATCGATTATAAACAAGAAATCAATATCAATACAAGATTTTCTCTTTAAGTAATTTAGAGATCTTAATATGTTGATTCTGGAAATGCGTTATATTGGTTGTAGTCAAAATGGCCAAAATAACGGTCAAGCCATGCATAAATTCTTATATGACTGCAATTTGAAGTAATATTAAGAATGGCATTACAATTATAATGTCAAAATCCCAAACAGTCCATTGTTTTAGGATTGTGAACACCTCTGTATGATCATATGGGTTAATTCCGTTTCGCGCACAGAACACATAAGTAATAGGCAGCACATCAGGTGCTCCGGAGGAGTTAACAAATGAAGGCTATATGACCTTTCTTACGATCGCACCTATACTTTTCGGAATACAGTAGACCTCGTTTAACCGAACTAATGGGGGCAGAGGTGTTTCGGATAAGCATTGTTTTCAGTTAAACCATGGTTGTAGAGTTTGGGATGTCTTTTTACTTACAATTAGTTATGTATATACGTGAATAACCTTTTTATAAGAATCTTTATTATATATTTGGGATCGACTGTTTGTTTATAATGTTAGATATTAAAACGGCATATCAGTCTATTTATCCATTTATTTTCCTTTTTGTCGACGTTTCGCTGGTAATATTCCCAGCTTCCTCAGGACTAAAAGTGTTCTTATATGTATATATTTTAATAAAAATGATGATAATAAATTAATTGAAAAATATATAACAGCTTACCAAATGGTGATTATTGATTTATGTTAATTTTCAACATTGGCAAGTTAATATGACAATAATTGACATTTATAAATTAAACAAATTAGATAACAAAAATAACAAATAAATAAATAATATACAAATTTAAATGATA
>JAODVP010094578.1:9219-29650 GCA_025400035.1 Tetradonia laticeps
TTCTTACTGGCTTTTTTCTTTGGCTTTATCTGTTTTCCTAGTCATCGCCCTGTTCACAATTTTCTTCTGCTCTTCTTTTTGTCTTTTTCCTTTAAACTTCATCTACCTTTTCTGTGCCCTTGTTGCTTCCTAATGTTTTTGCTCATTTTCTTTTTCTTTCCAGATTTTCTTTGCTTCCTGGTCTTCCTTTGCTTCCTGATCTTTTTCATTTTTCTAATCTTCTGAGTCTAACCTTCTTCACCTTTTCAGCATTCTATTGCTTTACATTCTGCCTAGTCTGCTAAGAATAAGTTTAACAGTGATATTTACCCTTTCAAATACTGATACAAGTCATTATTATGCCCTATAAGTTAGTATTCATGTAGATATATGGATTGGGAAGATTACAGATTATAATATAGGTCCAGTGATGGTAAAACGAGCCGCAGGTTAGTCTCAGAAGGAACTAAGATAATGAAAGGTTTAATGGCAAACAATTTTAGGACAGACTTCAGCAATATATTAATTAACATTGAATAATATCTCTTCCACTCTGGGATTTAACAGCATATTACAGCGTTTCTCGAAGATTGTATGAAATTATGGCGTGACAGCGGATGAGAGTATAGCAAATTGGCCAAAACCATATCCATTCTATTCATTTCGAGCTAAAAAAAATTAAAAAATCACTATTCTCATAAAAAAGCAGTAAAAACTAATTATCCTAGGAATCTCTTCATTTTGAACCCCACCAGACTATATAGCAGAGAGTAACGTACGCTGAAGACCACTAGTGCACAAAAATTTAATAAACTAGAGTTAAATCCCATGCCCACTTCGCATATTCATCATTCAAATTCATTTGGCGCTGGAAAATCCTCTCTGGAATATCACAAGTACGGAATGTGCAAATTGCAAAACGTCGAACGCACTGCGGACTATTTCCCAGCGCCATTCGCTTTGATGTCTGCTAATTACGTGCGAAAAGGGGTGCGTGTGAATGCGAATTAATTAGGGCGGCGCGGAGGCGTCGGAAAAAATTAGCCTCCCGCCCGCCGAATGCAAGGCGCTGCCGCGATCGGCGGGCGTTTAATGTAATTAGCATGCAATTGGATCCGCCCGAAATCACGAAGCGCACAAAACGCCACATTGACTTATCTCCGATAGGTGGATAATTAATGATCGGATTTAATGTCCTAACTTTTCACGTACAGTAACACTGGGAGACTTGCTCCATCTCCCCCAGTCTTATGAAATATAAACGTTGTTAGAGACTTAATAAAATGGGCCATACTCCATGCCAGAGTGGAATTTTTGGTAATTCACTCATAAACCGAAATTATACACGCGTGACTCATTCGCGCCCGTAAATTTGGATGCACACATGTAAGTATTTTTTTTCCATTTCGTTGGCGTGGATCTCATTGGCCTGACATGATATTAGCAACCACAACTCGAAATACCAAGTGTGTTTCAACTGCAGGCGCGGACATTCAGCCGCATTAACATTCAAAGTTATGCAGCGGCTCGTGTGTTATTTAGTGGCTAATATGCCGTAATATTCCCGATATTCCACGCGGAACACTTTAGAAGCGCTGGGAATCGTCGCTACGTGAAACAACTGAGCAATGAGTGATTGTGCGTCACGTGTATCAATCAATACTCCTATCCATCATCGCATGGATTCACATGCATAATGTGATAAATGAAAATGACAAATGGCGAATAGCAAATAATCACAAAAGATGGATCGTCGGTAATCGTGTATCTTTCAATTCGATTTATCAACGGCGGTTGTTGGCGCTCTATCAAACGTGGAATTACCACTTTTTTCTCTCGACATTTCTCGAGTCCTCGAGCTTCGAGTTGTTTTTCATGGCGCTCTCTGAGTCCGTCTACCACACACACTTTGACTTTGTCACACAGCCACTGTTAATCTTTGCTCATCCTCACATCCACACACAGGCCGAACAGGTGCACATTTCGGATATCAGATAGTTAACCTAGTTTGTCACGCACACGCACATGAAAACGGCCCAGAATCGCCGCCGCTGCCAAAAAATGCGGCGACGCCGGCGCGTTCCCTTTTCGCACACAAAACCGAGAGACAGACTGAGTCATACAATGACACAACCGAGGAACAAATGGTAATTGAATGTAAAGCCGATGGTGTAATAAAAGTGTCATCATCATTTGTTCATTTAATGCTTTCAGGTTACATATCGCGAATCAACAACATAGAAGATGTAGCAAATCATCAGTTATGCTATGCCATCGTTTGCAATTAACATTTCGCTCTGTTAATTGAAAGTGTGACACAATCCGCGAGTGTTTTTAATTAAATCCCGCGTGACGTAACGCGCACGCCTCGCGAATAAATTACGGCAACACGTAACAAGGCTTCTTGTCTTCCTGTCTTCAAAAAGTTCGCACGTGCTCAAAACCGCGCCGTTTAATTCCGGCCACCTCAAGGCGAGCATAAATTGCATTTGAGCGCAGAAAAATAAGACATAAATTTCACATCAAGTCGGCCCTGCTTTCAGCACGCGGGTAGGCGTCTTTTATTATCCTCGAATGTGTTTTTATACACACAAACACGTATTATACAGGACGTTGCTTACAAATCCTTTTTTTATTTGTATATTTTACACAAGTTTGGAATGCGAATTTGAATTCCCATTCGCAAATTGCAAAATGAAATCAACGGCAGCTGCGCGGATTTCTGTGCATTATGGCGCGCATTTCTAATGGCGCGCGTCCTGGAATTGTCCTGAAAACGCAGAAATAAACTAGCGGCACGCCGCCGGAATGCCGACGCGCAGGGCCGACGTGAGCAAAATAAATATTGGCGCTTCCATGAGCTGTCGGCTTAGGCGTATAGCTCGGAAAGAAAGCGACGGCAGGACAAAACGCGGCGCGCATGAAAGTAGGCTGCGCAGGACAAAGGGCTCCAGCCGCAAGTTAACCGAAAGCCCAACACGCTTTCTATATAAAATAATTCCGATTACTCTTTGATTCCAACTTTGCTGATTCTTTTGACTTGTCTTGAATTACCTCCACCATGTCGAAGCTTTCACGTCCTTTCCCTTCTGCTCCTGAGAAAATAGAAACAAAGGATTATTTTTATCACCGAAAAATACAATACACACAAAACTAGAAAAGCAGAAGTAAAATCAAGCAGCAAACAACTATATAAATAAATAATTCATAAAAATCTAGACTATGTATACCCTGTATCAGACTCAGTCTCACATTACCAAGGCCATTGACAAGCTTTGCAAAAATAGATCTCTACACTTCCCGTTTACATAGACACAGCAAACTAGCCTTCTGAACAAACGGAACGCCAATTTAATGTGGTATCCCTCCTCCATAATTCGTCTTCGCAATGTAGGAGATTGACGCAAACGACAGCTGATTGTATGATAAAATTACAGCATACTCGCTGTCAGATATTCTTGCGTTTGCGTCCTCCACAATAATA
Source organism: Tetradonia laticeps (assembly GCA_025400035.1). Lineage (NCBI taxonomy): Eukaryota > Metazoa > Arthropoda > Insecta > Coleoptera > Staphylinidae > Tetradonia > Tetradonia laticeps. The sequence continues at coordinate 12,683 of JAODVP010094578.1, forward strand.
TATAGGAGCTTGTGGTTAGTACTCAGCTCAACTCTCAACTCACAGAACGTGCAAGAACGGAATTTATACGCTGTGAATCTTTGAATTGTTTCCAAGTCTCTCAGCGCAAAATGTTTAAGCGCGTGTTTTGTAATAGAACGAACATAAATTCCACAGTTAATGATGTGCGAGCATAATGACAACAAACAAAGAAATAAAATAAACTAGTTTTACAATGTTTAGAATATTTGCTTACGGTATATAGACACAATTGATAAGTCTCAAGAGAAAAGTCCATAAACAAAAATATGAAATATGAAAACGCCTTTGGAGGATTTACCGACTGCGCCGTCGGATTTTATGCATCATATAATATGCGCTGCTCCACAAATGGCCGTAAAGCAGCTGAGAGAGGTCTAGTCTTCTCTCGAATTAGGTTAATGTGCGCGCTATGTTTAGAAACGGCGGATAAAAATTTTACGGCATATCGAAGCGCATCGTAAATCAAGCGGCATGATGACAACTGCGCAGCGAAAACAAAAGCTGCGATCAAACTGCAAGCATCAAAGAGACTCGCAGTAAAATCGCATCAGTGTAATCATCCGCATTAAACTGGCCCATTATTGCGCAGATAAATATTTAACAGTTAACTGGCTTGTAAAATTCTAAACATAGTTAATGCACGCTGCAGTTTTTACTTGCTAATGCATGCCATTAGCAAGTAAAAAATTCTTGTGCATCTATCACCTCAAATATTTGATGCCCTTTTCATTAGAAAGAAAATGATAAGTGTGCGGCGTGTGTAGCGCCAGCGTGCGCATTCATCCCGCGAGTGATTTATGTCCCTTTCGTCGGTTTGACATCCTGCGCAAAGGACGAAACGGACCCGAACAACGCGCGCTTTGTGCACGCGCACGTAAAATTTGTTTTCAATGTAAACGGACATACATCACCGTAAACAATATGCAATGTGCAATAAAATAACAACTTTCCTGAGGTGTTATCATCTTCTGCGATGGATATTCCAACATCAACGCTCTTTGCACTGTGGACAATTTGCGATGCGTGAACGCTGAAAATAACAGCAGCGCACTCTATGCATAATAAATAAATTGTTATTGTTAGACGAGCGCGGCTCGGGAGCAAGGTAGCGGCGGCGGTTGCTCAATTCCGCGCGATTATATTTTAATGTGCATGAGCTTGGGAGACGCGCGGTTTGTATTATTCAACTTTTGTTGGGAAGAAGCGCGCGGCCATTATTATGATTCTGGCGTTGTGCCATCGCGTCAGCGAGCTGCGGCGCTCGCTAATATGTATTCCATTAATTAAGACTACAAACTAAGATGTGGGGAGAAAAAAGCGCCCAACTTGCGTTGCGTCACTGCGCTCTAGTTCTAATTTCGTTTTCGGCAAGAAGTGGGGAAACTGAGACGATTGTTTGATGAAGTTTGCTGCAATTAGTTAAATCACTTTTCAACACTAATTAGGAAAACTACTTCGGTGCGGAGCTGCGGATTATTTGACTATTAGAGATAATTGAAAGACGATTTCAGTTAGATAATGGATATCTCCACAAAAACATCAATCAATGATTTTCAATTAAAGTTTTGGTGTTGTAGGAGATTTGTCACTGTTCCAGTGAGCTCGAGAAAGATTTGAAATATTATATTTCGTGTATCACGTATTGCTCAAGTCAATGATATGCCCAAAACTGGAAAAATTTACCGAATGACATTCTTACAAACCGGTCAAACTGAGGACCTCCAAAAAATGCGTTCCAAATTCTTTTAAAAAGGGCACGTTCTGGGCAGGTCTGATCTAACTAATGTGTTGACGTGAATACGTCTATATTCTTGGATAACATGGGGAGTCAATATAAGAATAACAAAATCAGGGATACAGTTTGGTACTATAGCTCAGAAAATACCGCTCAGATCCAAAAGGAAACTATACCATTGCATAGGTGAAGGTTCAAAGAATTCTTTACGCGCAATTAGAATGCTGACACATCGCCGCCATTTTGATGATATTTTGCGGCATATTGAAATTTGTATTTGTTATAACTTTTGACTCAGACAATTTTTTCAAAATTTCCTGAGATATACCAATGCACATTAAAAACTAGCTGTTTAAATTTGTGTTTAGATTATTGAAATTTACAATGAATACTATGAAATCTATAGCAATACATGTAAAAATTACGTTTTCACGAACGACACGAAGTGCAACTCGAGTAAATTTCGATAGTTTTGATAAAACATGTGTCTTCAACCCATGTGATGAACCTGCAGCCTTCCATAAATTAAATATATGGCCCTAAGGAAGAAAATTATGCCATAAATATTGTCGTATTTTGATGATATTGCTCTGTTGGTGTTTTTTTTTTTGAAGAATAGGTGATAAACATGGTGAAAGATATTTTTAGGTATTTTTAGAGATTTAAAACATTTTCATACATTTACGGATAATTTTAAAATATCTATTAGATATTTTTAGATAATGTAATATGTTTAAAAATATTTTTCGACATTTTCACACATTTTTAGATATATTTAGACCTCATAATAGTTAATGTCCCAAACTAATATTTAATAGGCAATACATAGATTTTTACAAGAGCTATCGTTTAAAACTTTCACGAAACGTTTTCCTTGTCTGAGTCAAAAGTTATTGCAATTACAAATCTCTATTCCACTTTGATGTGAAGTATTATAAGAACCGCAGGATTCTAATTGCGCGTAATGAATTCTTTGAATGTAATCGTACAATGTCGGTTTAGATCTGAAGTATACTTTCTGTGCTACAATACTCCCCCAATCCAACAATATTCACGTTAAAATTGACATAATGAAGAAGTAAAAAATAATAATCATAAAGATATTAAAAGAATAATGAAGAAAGAGGATTATGCAATCAAATAATAAATTTTATACCAATTTTACTTCATTAACTCTTTCAGCTTCTTGAGGTTTTTCTACAGAATACACTGAACTACTTCGAGGAATTTAATTGGAGCTTCAATTAAGCTATCTTATACTAACTACCATAAAGTTTCCTTTCAGGAAAATAAAATTTCCTCTCAGAAAAATAAAATTTCCATCCATAAAATAACACATTCCTCTGCTTATTAATTTTCCAATGAAAAATTGAATGAAACAAAATGAAAAACAAAAGCACAGCCAGTTTAATGAACATTAAACTCTGATGAAATGAATTGTTGCACTAAACAGCACGCGATGCTCGACCCGCAACTTCCACCCTTCAACCTCCATCCACCAGTTTTATTAGCGCAGCGTTATAACAACGTAATAAGACCACGCGCTCTTGAATAAAGTGTCCGGACCATCCTCCCCGTGGGTTTGTCTAATTTGCCTGTCCCAACGTTTATGCGAACCGTAACCCACTAACCCTCCACCCTATTTGCCCCACTGGCCCATAATTCCTCCAGCGTATGCAACTCAGCCTCCAGTTAAAAAAAGAAAATTAAAAAGGAGAAGAAAAATTCATTATCCTTAACAGTCGTCGACCCTCAATTTAACGAGTGGCTGTGCCTAATTACGATTTTAATGTTTCAACTTTTTTTTTAACATGCAGTTCCATTGCCTTTCAATTTTAATCCTTTGGCTGTTGAATAGTTCAATATTTAATAAGATTTGAGTCCAACCTTATATGTACCTCTAACCCAGTTTACTCCTAAAGACCTTAACCTATAATTTCTGTTTGGGAATTTCGTGCGGAACCTCATAAAAATTCCGCTCAGGGCGACTTTATTCATACTGCTGATTAAAATCTTCTTTCTACTGTTGGTAGGTACTATCAAGCCAGGCAGAGTTATCGCAGTCTTTGCAGCTGCCTGCGTGACATTAATTTTTATTGTTCTTTGACTTTCTTTGTCTGATCCATGATGATAATAATAACATTTGAAATGGGAGCAAATATAAAAGTTGCAAAATGTGAAATGGATTTAATATGAACGTGACGATAATTAAAACGTTAAATCAGTAGGAGAATTAATCTGCAATTTAAAACCGAAATTAAAAGTCAAACAGAATTATAACTAAATCGAAATTTGATAGAATTATCAACATATTCGTACAGATACAAGTACTCTAGCAAATTTATGAATGTTATGAATAAAGATAATGAATGTTAATACAGACAGATTACAAATTAATTACTTTGTATTTCTACTTCCTATTGTTATAATTAATTAAAAACAAATTGATGCATACGTGCATTTTAATTAATAAAATGTGCAAATGTACGTACCGTCACGTCACGTCATGTTAAAAATAATTTTTTCCCCAAACCTACAATCACAATCAATTTCCAGCCATGCCAAAATGTTCGCTATTGTGTTTGACATATTATTAAGTCAAGCATACATTGGTGTATGTATGAAACTCCGAATATGAATTTACGAATAAATGTGGATGTGAATGGCGAAATTAATCACCAAAATGAACTTTTCCACCGAGCATTCAATGCAGTCGAATTTAATTTTAATTAACATGCTGCCCAAGAGGCAGGATGGAAGCTGGAATAGCACTAGCGAAGCAATAGCACACGGCGCTATAAAAATTACCGCCGGCCGTTAACAATATAACAGCGCGAGGTATAATAACACTGCGCATTATTATACGCTTCCATTCAACGTGTACCGCCCCTACGCGTTTCGGTAATTCACCGTGCGTACTACGAGCTACACATAGCATGTTGCCCATCGGCGGCGGCGATAAAAGCCATGAAGAAAATTGCGCTCAAGCGATACAAGCATTTAATAAGCGCGCGCGTGCGCGCACAACAGCAATAACAATACACACGCCTTGGCAATTTCAATTTCGCTACTCTGAGCATTAATTTTTGAAGCGCCCGCTAAGACGGTGGGTGTTATTGTTGTTATCGTCGTTTTCGACCCACACTGCGTTTCGTACTATTAGCGATGATTATGTGAACATGGGGATGAAAAATTGTTGGAAGAAGTACAGGATGGGGTCTAAGATTCGTTTCTTACCAATATTTCGAAAATCGTCGAAAAGTTCCGGGGTTGTACAGGATGTGTCCTAATATTAACAGGCATCGTACTAATATGATGACCGGATGATTTATTTTCCGATAAACAACCCCCGCACAACGTCTGAAGCAGTAAGATGTCGAATGCCAACCAAGTTAAAACAGGATGTATTGTGTAATTTTTGATTTCGGCTTTCTAAGATGGGAGGTGTTGAAATTCAAAAATTCCGCGCATGTGTTGAAAACGCCGTACAATTCCAACGTTCCCAAAAATATCGTAAACAGCTAGCACTGATGCAGTAGGATTGAATCGGAACTGAAGCATGGTTAATAATTAAATAAAAGAAATCCTTGAGATAATTGGAAGCACTATTCATAATTACTTAATTAATAATAAATATGATCTTCTACAATTTTTTTTATATTAAAATCGTTTTCGGAGATACTTTATCCCCTTTTTCAGTTAATTAAGGTAGAAGTGTTTTCGAAACGATTTTTACTTTAAAAACTTGTTGTTATTAACTAAGTAATAGCAGAAATATTAATATTTTGTTTACGGATTACTACAATAGTGTTTTCTTTTCTTTTTTCCGTTTTCAGCGTTAAAATTGCACTACGAGATACAGGATAGAGTTAAACTTCCGTGTATTATCCAAAATATTATAAACTTCCGACATATCGTTGAAGTACTAATGTCTCAACGTGCTCATGAAGGAAAAAGCTGTGTTAGTAGGAATTGCTTGAGGTCATACGACCCTAAAAATATCAAAAACTTCCGGCATGTCATTGAAGCAGCAGGATGCGAGTGGAAGTGGAATTGGAGGTTGGGCAAGGATGCTTAAAATGACAAATAGGATCGTTACCGCTTAATTTTGAACGCGGTTCGCCAAAATGGTGGCGTTATTATTATGACCATTTTAGATATAGAGTGAGTATACTCACATTAGCAACATGATAATGAGGTGCGCGTTAAGAGGAAAAATCGTGGAGTAATGACAGGATGGGGTCATAGTTCTTTGTTTGTAACCTAGATTCCAAAAAAAGCTAAAAACTCCGGCATATCTGTGGAGCAGTAGGAGAAATGGGTATACAAATACTTAAAATGATAAACAGGATCATTAATACTTAATTCTGGATGCGGTTTAGTCGACATTGTAATTGTTATTATCCTCCTTTTCGGCGCTCATTGACTCTCTTGTTATCAGCAGAAAAATGATGATGTGGGCATGACGATGAAAATTTCCCAATTCCCTATCCTATTCAATTTTAAAAAATATGTCCGACATATCATTGAAGCAGGTAGACATAGACGAGGTAAAGTAGAAGTGCAGAGTGGACAAAGACTCTTAAATGACACGCAGAATCTATTAAAGGGCCACGTGATAATATCAGGATGACAATAAGGTGGATGTGAGAATGAAAAATTATACCAGAAGATACAGGATGGGGTTAATTTTGTCCAAAGTTCAAAAAATATAGAAAACTTTCGGAATATCGGTGAAGCAGTAGGACATTGATTCTCCTGTTATTGGCAGGACTATGAAAACTTACGCCTGAAGGAAAAAATGTTGTTTCGGCAGGATTGGCTCGAGGTCAAACTTCCGTTCCGTTCGTTATCCTAAAAATATTGAACACTTACTAAGGCTAAGGAGACTTAAATTGATAAATAAGATCATTACTGCTTAATTTTGGACGTGGTTGGAAAAAATGAAGGCATTATTGTTACGACCGTTTTAGATATAGAATGAGTGTACTGACATTAGCAGGAAGATAATGAGGTGAGCAGGAATAGGATAAATTGCCCCCGTAGTGACAGGATGGGGTCAATTTCGTTTGCAATCCAGATTCCAAAAAAGGCTAAGGTGTATACGCACACTTAAAATGACAAACAATATGGAGAACTTCCAGCATATTATTGAGACAGTGGAAATAGTGATGTGAAGTAGAATGGATAATTAAATAACAAATTAATGCTTTATATTCGACAGGTTTCTTAAATAGCCTCATAGTTATGAGGATCAAATTTATTCCAGTAGATACAAAAAGGGATCAACGATCCGTTTGTTATCTAAAAATTCTAAAAATATAGAAAAGTTTCAGCAACCGTTGAAGCAGTAGGATGCGGGTGGAATTGAAGTAGCACTGGACGGATGCCTGAAAATGAAATTCAGGATCATAAATGCTTAATTTATAACGTGGGTAGTGGTGGGTGTTACTTTTGTTATTGTAGTTTTCAACGTATATTGAATCTTCTATGATACTGCTGAAGGAAAAAAGGAAGAAAAAAAATGCCAGCAGGAATGTCCTGAGGTCAAACTTCCGCTGGTTTTCCAAGATCCTAAAAATAAAACTACCGTCCTGTAGTTGAAGCAGTAGAACATAGCTGCTTATCAAGTGGAAAGGAACGGAAGGCTGGGCAAGGATACTTAAAACGATAAATAGAATCATTAATGCTTAATTTTGGGTGCAGTTTGCCGAAATGGGGTTATTATTGTAACGGCCGTTTTTTGGTGTGTATAGACATTAGCGGAACGATAATGAGCTATGCTTGAAGAGGAAAAATTGCACAAGGAGTTAGAAGAAGTCAAAGTTCCCTTTTTTATCAATATTGAAGTATCCTACTGCTTATCCTGGCTAAGTTATAGAGGTATCGCTAATATTTATACAATTTGAATTTACTTTACATTATTTACTTTGATTGAAAAAATTGTAAGTTAATTTTATTATCCAAATTCAGAAAAATATCGAAAAGACCACCATGTTGCTGAAGGAGTAGATCGTAGGATGCGGGCCGAATTGAAGTGGAAGTGAAGCCTGGAGTCAGGATAAGGACGCTTAAAATGACAAACAGGATCAAACGAAGGGAGACGATATAAACGAAACCACATTATAGCGGAATTTACTGCCGGCAGATGTTGCCGCCCCATAAAAACGCCATAAAGCGTGTTGGGTGAGTGGCTGAGGACTTAAATATAGCCAACAAATAACGCTGCGCCGCCTCTCCCGCACTGATTTATTTCGTTGCCGAACGCATTTGCATTTACTTACTGACTGCATTACCAAACTGTGTGCTGTTGCATAAAAATTCTGTACTTCTGCCACTGTCGAAGTGTGACTGACGAAGTGCCACATAAAAATAAAGATAAATATAAACATAAAAATGTATCCAAACATAAATTCTAGCCAGCTCCGTGTTTGAGACATTCAGATGACGCCACTTTGCAATCGGCACTAACACTAAACATTGACGATTTAATCCATAAATCCCACAAGTCCTCGACAACACCACTGTCGCTTTTATGCCGATGCGTATTTGATGATCCTGATGTTGTGCTGATGCTGTGCTTGTCTTTGTTCGCAGCATGATGGTTTAGCCGCGGAATCGGAGCCTGCATCGAAGGACATGACAGCCGTCAATGCGGTAAGAAGCATTTTCATCTCGGGCAAATAAAGTGTGCGTCTCTTTGTCTCTTCGTCTCGCAACAATAGGATGCATCCATCGTGTTTATGCATTTTTAATGCGCCATCCATTTTCATATTCGCCCGCTCGCTTTATATGAAATTCGCGAATTCGATATAAAACGCGCTGTCAACCAACCGCGCGCTCTTTGTTTCATCTGTCGACTTCATTTCCCGTCCTACGTCCCACCTCCTCTCATATTTTTTGTAATGTACTGCAAGTTTTGTACGTTTTGCGCTTGTCGATGCAGCAAACTCAAACTTTTGTGAGTTTTGTGAGCTGATTTCGCCGCCTCCGTGTACGTGTGTGTGTTCCTTGTGCGTTGTTATCGTCGGCAAACCGGCGTGGCGTTGATCGAGTGCGCTTTATAGTCGCGCGATATGTTGCCGGCCGGCCGCCGGCGTTATTGACAAGCTGCGAGCCGAAGAAACTCCCAGCAGTCTTTCCGCCACCAGTGCCACCACATTAACGCGGCGCGGGGGCGGCTCGGTTTGGTTCAACTAGCAACTTCCGACTGGCGACGTGTGGCCTTCGTCTCTGGTTTTGTCCGCGTCGAGGTAACGAGTATAACGATGTCAAATTGGATAAAAGTTCGACGATGAAAGAGACGTAACGATCACGACGCCATGAAACACAGCGGCGATTTGACACCTTTAAAACATTCTACCTCCAATCGAAGCGGGCGATATTTCTTTTCATTTCTTCGAATTTCCTGAAAAGGAATTGACGTCTTTTTTCCGACATTCATTTAGTATCTTAACGACACGGAAGGCATGCTGAAAAACGACGTAATCGCTTTGTTTGGAAGATTGTTTTGAAAGGCGCGTGATATTTAGGTCAAGTGTCATCGTTAGTCTGAAAGCTTGTTTTTCCAGCGCGGGATGTTGTCGTTTTCACATGCGGCGGCAAGTGTGTTTACGAGGGGAATTGGGCGCTGGGGCGAATCCTTCGGCCGCCCCATGTGTTTTACTCAGCCGCACGTTCTATTTGTTGCAAACGTTCGATGTTTTCGTTCGCTTTTATTGTGCCAACTAATAATGGCCTCCCTAAAATCTACGTTGTCTCATTGGCCCTCAGCAGGAATTTAATCCTAGAAATTGCGAAGAATTTTGGCATAATAACTTATTATGTACAACAAAAAGTTGAACATAATGTAAAATTCAAACTGCAAGAAATATTATCAGATCTAATCAATAAATTCTCGAAGCTCAACGAGGATATACACAAAACCTTTTAACTTGGCATGAGTTAACGCCATGTTTTCTCGGTCAAACTCAGTCGCTTGCCAAACCAATGTCCAAACTCGTCGCCGCCACAAGAAGAATGCGAACTTTTAAACCAAAGGTAAACAGAACTTCTCTTTTAAGTTGCGCAGACACCCCGGAAATATTTCAAATTTCCAAATTTGCCAACTCCGTAAAGTTTCGCGCTTCGTCTGATTCCTGCTGCACGCAAAATACCACCAAAATAACAGATGATAAATTCATGTCGCTCGCCATTCCGGCTTCGTTTGTCAGCGCAACACAGCCGGGTAATTATGCAGTCGAACAATAAATACACCTGAGTGTATAAATTCCAACCGGTGCTGAGATGAGACGAAGAGGGTGCCGCACGCACCATCTTTGTGAAATATGTTGCCTTCCTGCGAATTACACTGTAAATAATTGCAAATTATACGCCGACGGGCATTTGTTGTGTGCCGTGCACCGCGCAGGCAAAGAGAATACAGAATAAATTTATAATTAGACATTGTGTGCTGTCTGCACAGCGCAAACGCACAAAACCCTGTTTGATGTCGTGCGCGACATGCAACAGCAGAAGGAGAAACAACAAAAAGTGGCCGGAAAAATAATTCATATTTAATCACTGCTTATGCTAATGGACTTTCCTCGCACTTTACACGTTAAACAGAGGATTAAGTGCCGCGCAATTATTGTTAATAGAGTAAACAGTCGCTGTAAACGCCGAAATAATTACAATCACTTAACACAAGAATCACAAGACAGCTATTGTTTTATGACGCCGGCAAAAACCGCAGCGCATTTATTAAACGCCGCAGCTGTTATCCTTCCCAAGGACTCGCTAATGCAGTCGGCATGCAGGCCGATACAGGCGGCGGCAGTGCTTATATTAACCATAACTGCCGAAATCGGCGACGTTGGGACAGCGCTGGGAGAGCTGCCGCCCGTTTAAAGCCGCTTACACTTCCCCGTATTAACCGGGGCGCTCATGTATTATTCGAACCTCTTAAATGCGTAGGCGGCAACCTTAAGAGCAGTTTGTGATTACCGGCTTGCGCGCGAGTAACATTAGGCACCCTCTAAACTCTAAAAGGTTCTACGGCAATTGCGTCATGACGCAGCGCGTTACGCGCATGGCGTAATTGGAGATATCGCCGCTTGCCGCTTTCGAGTTCCCACTATGCGCGGCAAGTTTTACGCTATACATTATTTATATGCTAATGGTTTTCTTGTTCTTGGTCGCTGCCAACGTGTGACGACGACGCGGGTTTCATCAGCGTGCAAACATCCCGTGCGAGGAAAACATGTTGTCAGAACGGATTTTCACTCATTGTCAGACTCAATGCTGGTGCGAATATCATAAATTCAGTAGCGCTAACAATAAGTAGCACAGGGTTTATTATTTCCTGAGTTTTTTTGAAGGCAATAGCGTACGGTTTTTCTTATGAAACACAAACACAATTTGAATATTTAATTGAAGAAATTTAATTAGAAGAAGACCTTATAGAGAATATAGGTTTTAGAATGAGGTAGGTGGTTTTTAAAGATTTAGCTTATTTTGTGTGGGGAAAGATGATGGGCGTGATTTAGGACGTGATAGAGAGTGATGAGAAGGAGGATGATTAGGTAAGGTTAGCTTATGGAGTGGTGAGAGTGGTAGGGAAATTGGTTTAAGAAGAAGTCGGAGAGGCAGGTTCGGATTGGTTAGATTAGTGTAGGTACAGTTTAGGTTAGGAGGTTAGGCAGATGTTAGAGAGAAGTTAGTTAGTGCAGGGAACATGTTAGGTGCGAGGCAGATTCGAAAGAGGGCAGAGAGAAGTTAGTAGGAGGTACGGAAAGGAAGGGAGACGACAGGGGAGGTGAAAGAGGTTATACAGAGGAAGACATGCTGGCAAAAGGTTATTAATGGCAGGTTTGGAAGCGGTTAGAGAGAGATTTGAGAGTGGTTAGAGATGGTATGGAGACGTAAGAAAAAGAATAGATTATGTTAGGTTATGGTATTATGTAGACGTTAGAGAACAGACACGTAGGGAGGGGAAAGGATTGGTCACGAACATCATAGGGAGAAAAAAGAAGAGGAAGGGAGAGGAAAATGTACAAAAAGAACGGAAGGGAGAGGAAAATTTAGGAAAAGGACGGAACGGAGAGGAAAGAAGGATGTAGATGGGAGAAGAACGGAGAAGTAGGGAGGATGGGAGAAGTTGGGATAAGAAAAAGGGGAAGCGGAGTTAGCAAAGGGTTAAGGAGAGGAGGATGGTACAGGCTAGAAACTGCAGGATTCTAGCTAGGAAAAGGTTAGTGGGAGAGTTTGAGAGTGGTTGGAGATGGTAGTGAGAGGTTACAAAGAGGTTGGGTTAGGTTACGGTGACGTTATTGAACGGAAAGGAAGATCAGGGCAATATTAGGGAGACAAAAGGAGCGGAAGGGAGACAGAAAGACAGGAAGCAAGAGGAAGTGAAAAGAAACGGAAAGAAGCAAGAAGAAGGGAGCAGAAGGGAAAAGAACGAAGAATAAGGGGAAGCGGGACAAAATGGGTTAAGAAAGGAGAAGACCGGAACGGTTGGCAAGGGGTTAGGGACAGGATGGTAGAGGCTAGGAACTGGAACATTCTAGCTAGTTAAATATAATAAACATCTTTACCTTATTTGAACCATGTCCTAATTACATGGTTTCTCATTTTTGAATACTATTTAGACTGGTTTAAACCAACAGGCATACCAATATATGTTAGGATTAATTTACCCCAAATTCGCATTCCCCCATCTGTCTCTATCTCCCTAAAGACCCGGGTACTATGTAGTCAAAGCCGAACGCATACAGAGAACGTACTTTCTTGTCACTCTGCAATCGGGTGGAGCCGAGGATTTGAATTAATATAAACAACGTGCCCGAGCCGCTGTCGCTAGATTTACAGCTCGTGCGGACTGCCACAGTACGTACGCGAGATAACGGCAAGGCTCTGCGTCGTGGGGCCGGCTTGCGCAAACACGTGCAGCTTGCCGCCGCTGCCACCATCGCTGGGCTTATTTACTAGTCGCGCTCACCTTATCCGAAATACCGCCGAGCGCCCGCAGATCGCTTGTGCTGCGCGCTCGCGCAAATACGCAGCGTATTCCCACGACCTTTGCCTCAATGGGAATCATTTTAGATATGGCCTGCTGTGATGTAACATTTTCCGTTTTCATCGCGTGCATCCACTGTGCTTTGATACACTCGGAGAATCTGGCGCGCAATGCAAAGAAATGCAATTTCAGCGCAAGATGGAATTTGCCGCCCCAAGCATCCTTAATACCATCCATGTACATTTAATCAAATCGCGCTCTCGGCGCGCGCAAAAAGCTCATTCTCGAATGACTACGTTCCTGTTACCTGATTAAAGCCCATTTCTTCGAGGCGGAGATGTTGCCTCCTGGCGTTATCTACGAACAATTGCTGCCGACACGATCGGCGAGTAGCTCTCAAACAATTCATACAAACGACCGCTCGTTACCGTGCCTGCGAGCAGGAAGCTAATTAACGTATCGCTGAATTGCGTTTGTTAGCTAAGACGCTGTGCGTTGTTCAACTCTCAAACATAGCCTCAATACTGTGGTTATATATCATGATTAATCCGACGGGCCGATAAGTACTTAACCTCACAGCTTTTGGTGTCAGTATCACAAGAAAGATTAACATGGCGGAGGCGCCGGGTAAATTTCATTATTTTCCATGGTGCGAACGATTGCACAGGTAGTCAGCAATGAGCAAACACGTATGGAGTCACAGTTGATAAAAATTAATCCTAAGCTAACTTAACCTAACCTAATGATTCCAAACTTACGCTTCCGCTCATAACTCAAACTCCCAACTCTCAACTTGTGAAACTTGCTCCCCGCTGCTTTAAAAAAATCAACTCCCTTAATAACTCCCGCAGATTTTCCCCTGGCTGCACTCCGCTTTAAAGTTATCATTATTGAAATTCCGTGTAGTCCTCGGTGCTGTGATCACCTCGCCGGCTTTAACTCCGGATAGGCGATAACAAGGTTTAGAAATTAAGCTTGGATATGCAGATGCGGCTCAGAGTCAGCTTTCGGGCGCGTTTAACGTCGTTGTAGAGCTCCGTCCTCTTTACCCACCCAACTCCTCACCGCCCAACGCACGCCGCCGCGCGCACTGCCATAGAAACGTAAAACTGCGCGCAGGTTTCCGCCGAGCACGCCTTGGAAATCTATGCATAGTTTCTCTGCATTTCCACATATATTTTCATTTAAATAGCACATTGTGCACCATTGTCAACATAAATTATCCCTAAGTCTACCTAACGTCACCGCTGCAACTGCTGCCGCCGCATGTAAAGTGCGGCGGCGGCTAATATCCCTCCGTCGTAAGTGGCCTTCTTGCCTTTGGAGATTTATTCAAGATTTTATTACGAGTTACATCATTACCTGCTTGTGAGAGCTGAAGCAATGCTGAGTTATTTCCCACCACTTGTTTGGCATGTTTGGTTGCCTGTATGAATGGAGAGCACTACAGCGCGCTTTATTGCCGACAGTAAAGTGAATTTCTGCGTTTCGAATGTGGGCGGCGTCGAGTACATTTTTAGGGTTGCCGTAGGGTTTCCCTAATTATCCTTCGCATTTCGCAGCGCGGATGTACACTTTCCGCCTTGTTTGCTCACGCCTCGGCCATTCCGCGCGTCTGTTGTCTTACGTTAATGTGCAAATGGCGCCGCGGCCGCATCCCAGCCGCCTCCCAACGAGAAAGACATTCATGCTTCGTATATTTATTGCATAAACGTCCTTCCTGGTCGAGGGAGAATTACGCACGTGCACTTAATGTGGGACAGGTGACTGTTTGCATACTAATGCAGCTTCTGGGTTCCGAAATTTCGCTCTTCGCTCTTCCTTCTACTGCATAAATATCAATCTATTCGACCGCAATCCTACTTGGAGCAACCCTTGAAAGTATACGGCGGAGATAAATCAATACAGGTAAAAAGTTGCTATTAAAATAAATTGAAGTTAAGAGCGCTGCGCCGTAAAGTATGTGTGGTATATTGGATGCAGTTTTTACTAGGCTTCATGATGGTCTTGCATAATTACATAGGGAAAAACCGGGTTTGCAGTATTTTAAGTACATAAACAACCTACCTTCATGTAGCGACGGGGTGATTTATATTTTCTGCATGACTACATGCTCTGATCCGTTGTTGAGCCTCAGGGATGATTATAACCTTATAACCTCACAATGTGTTTAACCGACCAGGAAATTAGGAATTTATTATTTAAAACTGCAATTTAATGGAACTCATGTAGTATGTACTTAAAGGTAATAAGTATTACTGTTATATTCATTATAATAAACGTATTACATTTGATAAAGATGGGAAAACTGAATTTATTCTCAGACAATACAAGAAATTGCGTATTGCAGCTGAAATGACATTTGCAGAATAAGATGTAATGTTGGGTAGTATTATAGGCAACTTCTTATACTATAATTTAAAATGGAAACGATGGAAACGATAAAAACTTTAAAATTAAACAGAAATCAAGTTATAAAGCATTAATATAAATCTTATTCCAATATTACTGTTTAACACTTAGACTATATTATGAAGTATCTACTATCTGCTATAATATCTACTATTTCGTAATTATATTTTGTTCTATCTTTATTTAGATCGTTAATATTCGCCTTTTGTCGGTTAAAATCGAGAAAATTATATATTATACACCAAATCAAAATGTAAAATGTAGAAAATAAACATTTTTGGTATTTAAAATTTAACAATTCGGAATTTGTTATATATTTACTATTTTTAAATCATAAAGAAACTACCTACAAATTAAGTTATGTGAATAAAATGCAGAGTAGACTCTAACTATCGGCAACTTTTTCAACTCCAAGATGAAGTAAAAATTTCAAACTTTTCTTACAATTTTAACTCAAGCAGATTTATAATTTATTGATATTATTTATATTATTATAATCATCATTACTAGCATAAATGGAAATGCTATCATTGGATATTCGATCTAAGTAATGAGTTTTTGATCCGAACTAGTTGAACTATTTGAACTCGCTGATTGCAGCGCTTGCTTTCGATTGTTTTCTGCTGATGGAAAAAAATTTGGTCCGCAGCCAAACATCGCCGGCGGCAATCAATAAAACAGACAAATATTTTCGTGATAACCAGCATTGGTTTTATTGGTATTATTTTATTTTTATTTACTTGCGAAAAGTAAATCCAAGCGTACTACCCGTATATTTCGATTTGTTGCGTTTTTTTTATACTGTAATAAATCCAATATTTAACGTTCATTTAGCAATCATATCATCAGGAGATTCTCGCAGAACGCGCCTATTAAATATTAGCGAATGTTCTCTCGGTGTGTACATCCGTAGTAATCACAACATTTTTCCTATTATTTTAGTAGATTTCTCGTGTTCCCCATGTTCCTTAGTTTGGTCTTTCTTTTCTGCTCTTCTGGGAAGTTGTCACAAATTGTTTGGCTGCATTGCGATAAGGTACTAGTCGCAACAGCCTGTATCCGGTAATCCGCGCAAAGAGATGCGCGATAAGCGGACGCGCGTACAAGACGCGCGCAGACGAACACAATAAAGATACGCGCGCATTTCTCAGCGTCGCCGGCGCTGAGTATTTAGCAACAATGCATGTAGATAAAAGTGAGAAGAGCTGGGATAAGGATGATGGATAAAGTACGCGGAATCGCTGCCGGATGCATTCTAAACAACTACATAATGGAATAAGAAACGCGCGCGCTGTCGACAAAAGGAGACGGGCTGGAGTTGCAGTAAAAAGATTGGCTCGGAATTTAATCAGAGACGAGGCAGGACACAAAAACACGTATTGTAGATGATATTATGTCAGGCATTTTGTTACATTCGCCGGGAATTCTAGTCAAGGAAATTATTAAGTGGAAAATAATGAATTACATACACATTTCCAGTGAATGCTGACCAAATTCTCTTTTTAGATTATGAAAAGTTTGTTCGCTATATGCAACCAGGAATGCGAAAAATTACTCTAAGGGCCGATGGGGGATGAAAATCCATCATGGTCGTAGGATAGAATTGACAACAAACAACACAGAGGTGCAAAGCAGCAGTTAGGGCAGTTAGTGCATTCAGTTTAGTCGGTCACGCATGTTAATAACAATTGGTCAATTAAAGAAAGAGAGCATGCAAATATTGAATTGCATTAAGATATAAAATTATTAATATTAAGATTGAAAGTAGTTTTGGAAGTGATTTTAACATTATAATTAATGA
>JAODVP010094590.1:0-10008 GCA_025400035.1 Tetradonia laticeps
TCATAATTATGAAAAACAGAATTGAATTCCTCCACTTTACGACTCGTCGTATTTTGTATATATCAAACACTTAATAATAAATGGTTTTGAATCGTCTTAGAATTGTCGCTTACAATAGTGAATCGATGTACAATCATGTTTCGTATTGTTTATATTTTTGTGCTTTCTTTTTCCTACTCTACCTAAACCTTACACAAGCCCAACCTAACCTGATCTGTGACTAATCCGTTTTATATTCTTCCTATCTTTATGCTAACTACATAAGTAAACTTTCCCGAATTAGATAGGTATAGATTCTAAATAGAGCATAGTGATGGGGAAGATAACTCCTTGACAAATTTTAAGCAGAATTCCTAACTACAGTAGTTGCCGTAAAAGAATAGAATATTTTAGACAAACAAAGACCTAATAAATTTCTTTCCAAGTGCTTCCATTTCTCCCAGTTTTACTACAAATATCGGCAGTGAATTACAAACGAAAGTATGAGTAGTTCAGAGGAGGACAAGGTCGTTCCTCATTCCTCCTTTAGTTTGTATTTTCCTTCCACTCTTCCACTGTTCCACGCTTCCACTCAAGCGAATGGCCTCTGAACAATGGGAATAATAGGGCCGCGAAGAATGAACAGGCGCTTAGTTGCACTCACAAGCAGTGAAAAAGGGAAAAACACAAGAAGGTCCCTCACGTTCCCGAGCGGCGCGCGTGCGTTTAAAAATGAATGCAGTGACCTAATAAGCAAACCCAACCAGCGACCAGAAGGGTTCACTGCCGAACTGCTGGACTTCCACATGGTCCACCAGCCCCACTATCCTCTAATGTCTCTAACTAGGTCGTTTACACGCTTTTACCACGTCTCTCATATAATATGCATGATAATTCATTGTGTATGCGACGTAACCTCAATCGAATGTAAACCTCAAAGTAGAAACTGGAACTAGAAAAACTAGAACTACATTCATAAATAGACCCAACTAATAATACAGTGTAATCAGCATATTCTACCCTTCGATATGCATCGTATTTTATCGTTTAAAACATGTAGGTAGGAAGTTATAACTAGTGTGTTATGATAGTGTAACTATATGACTATAGAATAACTGTTTGGTCCTTCGAACCGGATGCATAATGAAGATAAATCCCGTGTGATATATGCGAGGTGTAATTATGCGCCGTACTTCAAACTTCAGAGGTGATAGGCGTTCGCGTTTGTGTTCAGTTTTACGCCGGTGATTAGGACTATTTATTGATCGGCGGCGAACATGAACGGCACACGCACGGCGGGCGGCGGCGGTGCGGAGCCGGCTGGGGCGGAGAAAAAGCGCACAATGCTCTTTGTTCGTTGGAGCAAGTGCATCGCGTTACATTACATCATATTTTATATTACATAATACGTATTATAATATTTATTTTATATTAAACATCTGATAAATAATGACCAGAGGCGGCATTAATTTATGCACAATTAACGAAAATTCTCTCAAGTCTACATTTGTAATATTATTTAATTGCAATCGAATGCCGTAATTCTAACTTCGGATAATCGGTAATTTGGATAATTGAACATATGCAATATATAGCATCGCTCCTCGATATTGTGAAACTCCAAATTATTCGGATAATTGACGTTCCGATTAATCAGAATTCGGATAATCGGACTATTTATTCCCAGTCTAAATTTCTAATCTTAATTAATTACAGGTGAACGCCAATTATTCGCACTTGGTATAATCAGACATTCGGATATTCGCGGAATTCCATATGATTCGGATAATTGGATTCCGGATAACCGGTGTCCGCACTTCGGATCTTAATTAATTACAGTAGGATGCCGATTATCTGCACTTCGGATAATAAATATGTACAATATTCGTAGACATCCCCGTGAAATTCCAAGTGATTCGGATAATTGACGTTTCCGTTAATCCGAGTTCGGATAACCGGAGTATAACATAAGAATTTATTCCTAATCAAAATGTCAAATCATAAATAATAATTAATCACAGTGGAACGCCAATTATCCGTACTTCGGATAATCGGAAATTCGGTTAATCGGAGTTCAAGCAACCGGCATAAAATATAAAAAATTAATAAATATGAAAATTCCCTGAATAAAGACCCTCCTTTTCTATTTAGCACTGCACCATTTCGAATTAATCCCCCCTAGCACTCGACTGCAACCGGCAACCGCCTCCAGCCGCCGCCACATGCAGTCTCTCTCCGTCTCTCTCAGGCTTATAGCTCAAAACGGCTCAAAACTCACTCTGCGCACTGCATAAAATAGAGTGGCATGAGTAGCGCACAATGGAAAGTGAAACCCTCGTCCTACTTCTGCGTGCTCTGTTGCAGCCCTGCTCTATTTCCTGCTGACACGTGCAGAGCGGCAGCAACGGCGGCGATATCGACTTTCGCATAAAGTACGCACGCATAAAACGCACACAGGCGCCAACTTAGTGCTCGGCTCGCTGGGGCCCTTAAAACGTCGCGATTATTGCACTATTAAAAACACCCCGAGTTGCCTCGACTCGCTGCGAGATGCCCGAACGCCTCGAATGTTCCTCCAGCAGCCAAATGCTCCAGCCTGCAGGATTTATATCGATTAAGCATTAAACATTCAGCAATAAACAAATATTGCTTTTGTTTTTTACTGCGGGTCGTTTTATTTGAATTTTACTAATTATAAATTTAATTCTCATTCCAATTTTAATAATAAATTGTATTGTATTTCTGTAAAAGACGAAAACACATAAAAGGACGAAAGACTCACCTGTTTGCTGCCCTTTAATGGCTTCCCCTCTGTACCAGTTTTTAGTCTTCTTCTTGGTCCTTGCAGCAATTAGTTGCCACCCTATGTTGCAGTGATGTTTCCATTGATTCCCCGTGCCGCGTGTTTCTCGCGACTTCCGACTTCCGACTTAAGTCACAATTATTTACTCAACTTACAAGGAAAACAAAAAGTTCAGGTACTCGGGTTTGTTGTACTGTGAGGTTACCACACACGCCCCCACCAGGCCAGCATTAAAATCAGTATATCACAAATATCACAAATCAATTTTAACTTCTTACTTGTTAACTTCCCACTTGTTTGTCTTTTCTTTATGACACAATCGATTCTATTCAAGTTTTTTCCTCACCTTGTCATTTGCTACATGTCAATGCTGTCAATTCGCCATAATTGGTTCAAATTCGATGATGTCGATCATGTCCATTGAATGACCAGCGATGTGATTGCTCAGGTGGGATTTATGTACTTGGAGTTTTGTTTCCGACTCGGATCGGCGGCACGGGTCAGTCGTTTGTCGCTGCACGATGGATTGCAACTACCGGCAACACAAGGTAGATGAACACAGGCGGAGGGCTGCTTTCCTTGCGCGCGCACCCGAGGGCGAAGGATTGGGACGATAGGGAAGCGAAATGCGGCAGGACGCATGACACACAACGCAAGGAGGTTAGGTACAGGAGTGTGTGGACCGGTTTGAGCAAGTGGATCGAGAAATGCATCTGAAAACGACACAAAACCACCCTATTTATGAATACAGGTCAAAGAAACTTGAATTGCACAATGGCCATTTTGAATTACAATCATGACAATGTTGTCAAATCTGTCAAATCAATATGAATTGTTATAATAAGAAAAATCCACATTCTACAAAATACAAAATAAAATAATATATCTGCAATTATTTTAAAATTTTATTAAAACGATTTTCCCTTTTATTATTACTGTATTAACTTAAAATTTGAAAAATAATGTAAAGTCTTACTTTCATACATGGCGCTCCCTCTAGTAGCGTTCACACAAGTTAACTTAGGCTGCATTCACATGAAGATAAATAAATTGGCCTTTTCTATACGTAACAGAAAAAATGACGTAAAATAACATAGAAATTACCAATTCTTATCACTTTAATGATAAGTTTACAATATTATTGTTTATTTAATGCTTGTTCATAAATAACTATTTTATTTTATAGTAATTTTGTGTGATCTCTTCCTAATGCGAATGCAGCGACCTCATTGAACAAAAACTGAACTAAACCCGTTGCAGATAACACAGAATGACACAACGATGACAAACCCAATTTAGCAACTAGAACAACATAAACGAAGTTAATCGTATAACATCACGAGTTAAACCAATAATTTACCATTGTTATCCGAAACATTCGTAAAGTGATAATATCTATAACTGGTGTAATAATGTTTGTGACTTGAAATATGATTTTCTAACCAATACCACCATTTCTCAACTGAGTTTCACACTTGACAAATTGCGAAATAATTATACCGCTGTCAAGTGTGTTTTGTTAACTTTCGATTGCACTACTCTTCTAAATTATTAAATCATCAAGTATTACATTACATATTCCGTCATGGAAGCCCTGCCTCGTTTGCCCATGGTAAGTTTTGAGCTGCTCTCCACCTCAGAGAAAGTCCAGTTTGCTCAGAAGCTCAAACTTGTAAGTAAAAACCATGAAAATATTCAATTATAGTGTGATAAATAAATATCACATGATATTTTTAGTATATTGCAAGTTTCTATCAAGAAGACCCAGAAAGCTATAACAATGAAATTCGTGCACTTGAAGGTCTTCGTGCTCAAGCAGTGTGGCCATCAATTGACATCAACAGTTGTCAAATTATGAAGAAGTATTTCTGTCAGCTACATTACTTGAAATCGCGATTTCCTATGGAGGAAGGTCAAATAGCTGCAGTTGAATTTGCTTGGTAAGTTTATTATTCACGTGATATTTTGGCATAAAACATGAATTGAAGGAAATGTGGTTGCCTATGGTTCAGTGAAGTCGCCTAGGCCGGCATACGACCGCCATTTATAAATGACGCATGTGCTATAAGGACACTATAGGCACACAGTATGTGTAATCTCTAATTAACTGTAAATATTTTCAACAGGAAAGACGACTATACAAAAATGACATGCTCTATGCCCGACATTAGCCTTGAATTAATGTGCATGTTGATAAACATTGGTTGCATACACTCTAAATTGGGAGCTGAAGACACCAGAACTTCTCCGGACGGAATGAAAATGTCCTGTACACACTTCCAGTGTGCAGCGTGGGCTTTTCAAACAGTACGCGAGACTTACGGTCAACTAATCGGGCTAATAATGATATCATCTGAGCAAATCCGAGCTATGCAACTAATGTGTCTAGCTCAGGCCCAGGAATGCATCTTAGAGAAGTCCCTATTAGACAATCGAAAACCAACAATTATAGCTAAAATTGCTGTACAACTCTGCGAATACTATAAAAACGCGAGTGTGGCTTTCCAAACCATAACAAACGGTGACGATTGTTTCGTTTTGGAACATTTCCCTAACCACAAATATCTAGCGCAGTATTTACAGTTTAAAATAGACTATCATCGATGTATTGCGTTGTTATACCAAGGCCAACAAGCAGAGGAACAGCAGAAAATGGGAGAACGAGTTGCTTTCTATCAAGCAGCAGTTGACATGTTGGATGAAGCTGTCAAACACGCTTCCAAGATGGCGTCGTCATCACAGGCTTTGTTCAGAGACACAATTGCTTTTACTTTAGATGTCGTGAAAGGAAAACACAAAGCAGCTGTTAATGAAAATGAGTTTATCTACCACGAAGATGTTCCACAACTCGCCTCATTGCAGGAAATTAAAGGAGCTTCACTAGTGAAAGGAATTCCATTCAATATACATGATTCCGAAGTAGCTGGCAGTGATATTTTTGGACGATTAGTTCCAATGGAAGCCCACGAAGCTTCCTCTCTATACAGCGAAAAGAAAGCGCAGCTTCTTCGAACTGTAGGTGAAAAAGTAGAGCAGAAAGATGTAGAGTTGTGTGATTTCCTTAATTCTATGCAACTGGAAATGCTGAATTTCGTCAAGGCTCCCAAAGGTTTACCACAGGAGCTTGTAGACAGAGCTGCGTCGATGGTAGCGAGGCCGAATGCGACTAAAGAATTGGCTGAGGTCATGGGGAAGTTATCCAACTCATACCAAGAGGTGGAAGCTATGCTACAGGAGATCCAAGAAATGTTGAAAAATGAAGAGGAGGCCGAGAGGAACTATCAGAAAATTATGGGGAAGAGACCGCCGAGTATTATAGCTACTGATTTAGCCCGCGAGAGTGCGAAATATACAGAAGCTCATAATAAAGCATCGGAGTCTAATATGAATCTACACAAAGCAATGACAACTCATGCTGCTAATATTAAACTCTTGGCGCAGCCTTTGAGTCAATTGGTACTGATAGTCCCAGCTTTGAATCTCCCAGATCCTAATGTAGACGAGAAGATTTTGGAGTCCATAGAAGGTTTGATGAGTAAAGTAGAGGAGATGAAGAATCAACGTATGATGTTGTGGAATCAATTAAGGGACGCTATACATAATGATGATATAACAGGAGCTATTGTTACAAAAGAAGCAGATCAGACTTTAGACTCAGTTTTTCAACAGGCTTTGGAGAAACACACGAAATTAACAGCGGTTATTGATCAGAACTTGGCAGCGCAGGATAATATATGTAAGGCGTTAGTTGAGATCTACGCGAAGTTTACGCCAACGAGGAAATATCTACAGGATTTGTTCCATAAACGGAACACGACTTTAACAGCTCTGATTAGTTCTCATGACACATATGATGATCTGATTTTGAAGGCTAATAAAGGCATCGAGTTCTATGCCAAATTAGAAAGTAATGTTTCTAAATTACATGGGAGGATTAAAAGTGCTTGTAATGTCCAACAAGAAGAACGGGATCAGATGTTGGTTAAAAATGGACATTCGACTCAAAATCAGCTGATTAAAGGAGACGATTCCATGCCAGATATCCAAGAAAAGGGATTAACATCACACATGACTAATATGCAAGTTATACCACCAAAACCCAAACTTAAAGATTACTTGGATTCCAGAAAAGAAAAGCTGGATAATTACCCGACTCCTATGTGGAGCGACTATGTACCCCCGAATTCCGGCTACTCGCAACAGTTTAACAACTCGGTCAGCACCAGTCAATACAACGGTGGGGGTTACACACAGGTCAATTACACCGACAAGAATATCAACAAGGATTTGATCAGCAAAATGAATGCGATGAAAATAAATTCCCCCACTCCCGCGAGCAATTACGATAGCGTCAATGCACAAGCATACGGGGCGTATAATAATTACCCGCCACCTTCCACCTCGGCTTACTCGCACCCGCCATCTACGGTCGTAGTAGGTGCTACTGTAGTGCCTGCAATCGCGACGTCACAAGGCCCTGCAGCTACACCACAGGTCGGCAAATACGAACAGTACACGCCTGACGCAGCCAATGTACCGAATTACGCGGCTTACAGTAATTACTCGACGAACACAGCGCCTGGCGTCGGTACTGATATCACAGCGAGCGGAACAAACTACAAACAATACGCGGATCAGCCTAACTACTATGCCGAGCAGCGTAATTATTATAACTACGGTCAGCAGCCCTCACAACAGCCGCGAGTGCCATCGGCGGCTGATAGTGTCAATCAGTACTCGTCACAGTATCCTTACTACAAGCAGGATGGCAGTAATCAGTATATTAACCCGGAAAGTACATACGCGGCTTATCCAAATAGTAATTACCCTTCCTATGGCGGCGCTGGTAGTAGCTCCGGAAGTTACTCGCAATATCCGTATAGCAATACTCCCAACGTCCCTAGCGCGAGTGCAGACTACGGTTTAAACACAGCAACACCACCACCACCACCGTCGTATAATCAAAACTTAAGTTCCACGGCGCCACGAGCGACCCCTACTCCCCCACACTCACAGAATGCAGCGGTTTCGAATCCCTACGGGAATTACTATCCGTACGCTTCATCAGTGCCGGACACGAGTTACAATGAGAATCAAACTTTGCCGTACATGAATCCTGCGACTGTTAATAACCAGCCTTATAGCAGTACTGGATATCAATATCAAAACAGTGGTAGTGCAGCAGTGGCTGTAGATTCTGGAAATTCCACAACTGCGGCTGCGGATGTGAATTACATGTACCCTACGAATCCCACGGATTACACTTACAACTCTGGATATAATTATAACAATTCATATCCCACTTCTAATGGAGTATATGACTACTCGCAATCTAATACTGCTTATCAAGCACCTGGGCCTAATACTGGAACTTCAACCTATCAATATCCTACTGTTACTGCTACTCCTACACCCACTCCACAAGTTACAACTCCGGGGCCTAAGAAGGAAAGCAGTATTGACCTCCTAGCTGGTTTAGATTTCTCTATCAATCAAGCTCCTCTTATACCTCAGGTCCCTCAAAAGGAAATGAAAGAAATGGTGGAAACACCTAAACCGAATACTATAACATCAACACCTTCTAAACAAAATGTTTCCGAGCCTCCTACAATTCCTAAAAAGAAAGAAAAACTCCTATTGAAAGGGGACCCATTGAAAAATCCAGATACAGTTAACAAATTCATGCAGGAACTTGAAAGGTTCGAAAAGTATGTCGGGGACCTAACGTTGAAAGCACCAAACGGGGTTAGTAATTTGGATCAGCGTTGGAAAGAGTTGCAGGAGAGTCAGGAGAACATGGATCCGACTAGGAAAAGTATTTCAGTCGCGCGGTGTTATCCGCTTAAGAATCGAAGCCCGGATATTCTCCCGTATGACTATAGTCGTGTAGCATTGGAGAATGCAAAGGACGATTACATCAATGCATCGCATGCGAGTGTCGGCCCGTATTGCATGGACTTTGTGTTCACACAATTACCTCTCGCGCATACTGTGCAAGAGTTTTGGAACATGGTCTGGGAGCAGAAGATTGAAACTATTGTTTGCTTGATGGCTGATAACGAGGTAAGAGTATGCTGTGTTTTTGCAGAGGATTACGCAAACATGGTGTTAACTAAGTTGCGCCTGTTTTTCCCAGATCAACGAGGGTTGTTATTGGCCCTCGGAGCCCGGCACCGACCTGAATGTCACGCGGCGCGTGATCTTGGCGCATTGCTCCGCCAACGATCATTGGACCGAGCGCAAGCTTACTATCTCAGACGAGAAGGAGAGTCGATTAATAAACATATTTCAGTACACCGCATGGCCCGGAAGGTAATTGTATAGAATTACTATTTTCTTTCATTTTCATCGTTTTCATACACCGGGCGCGAATGTGGCCTACGGTCGTAAATATCGAACGACATGCCGGAAAGTACGTAGTTTTGTTCATAAATGCGGCGTGGTATTTCAGCCTGTTTCCGACCAATGCAGCTCCGTACATCGACTTCCTACAGATGGTGGTGAAAAGCTATGAGAAGCAGAAATGTGTTGCCAATCCGGTGCTCGTACATTGTATGGCCGGTGTTGGCAGGACGGGTATTTGCGCGTCCTTGCTAGCCGCGCTAATGGAGTTTGCAGCAGTGGCGTGTCCACTGCCTGACATTCCCGTAATAGCGGCGAAGGTTTCCTGCGCGAGGAAAAACGCGCTCAGGGATCGCGAGCATTTGAAATTCGTTTACACAACGCTGTTGCTGCATTTGCAGAGTGTGCGAAAGGGTAGGTAGAGATGAAACTTTTTTTGTTATTCCAAACAGCACACAAAAAATATACAACTATGTTTCTCATGCAATTTACGTTTACACGTTATATTTTTTGGTCCGTAGGATTCGAAAAGTGTGATAATGATAAGTCTGATGATGCGGTCAGGAGTACAGCGGTGGCTCCAGCAGTTGTGGACCCGTTTAGTGAGCTAGATCCGCTGTGGGCCACGAAGAGGTCGTGAATTTTATACTGGACATGATGTATTATATACTCTATAAAGTGCTTTATATTCTGTAGTGCTATATTTTAGATTTATTAGTTTTCTTAATGAGATTGATGAAATTGTTGCAAATGTCGGGCGAAGAAGGATATGATACAGGGGATATTTATATTTTTAATGATCAACTGATTATGTACTAATTTAAGTGTCTATTGATTCTTTCATTGAAATAAATAAGCTGAATTCAGAATATCTTGTATTTAAT
>JAODVP010094611.1:0-11352 GCA_025400035.1 Tetradonia laticeps
CCTTTAGTCAGTACCTGCACTTTATGTTATGGCGGGTGCACCACGTTTTTAATGCCAGTGATGCATACATAGAAGTTCACCACTTTATTTTCATCTGTTCAGATACACTCATAAAAACGTTGTTTTTAGATATTTTAATCTAATATAATTTTTTCTAATCCTAAAAATTATAAAACGTTTTTATTTTCTCGTTTTCTAAAAGCAACGTTTTTATGAGTGTATCTAAGAGGATGAAAATAAAGCGGTTAATTTCTATGTATGCATCACTTGCATTAAAAGCGTGGTGGGCAACAAAACACTACGAGTCAGTACCTGCACTTTATGTTATGGCGGATGCACCACGTTTTTAATGCGAATGATGCATACATAGAAGTTGACCACTCCAAGTCAACTTCATAAAAAGGTTTTAATAAAGTCCAAGTCAACTACATAAAAACATTTTAAAATACGTTAAATGTTCTAAGTACCATTCCTATGAATATTTTATAACATGCTGGATTAACGCCGCAATTAAATATAATGTCACTATCTTCAAAAATGATCATTTCCTCGATTGTCCAAATTACATCTTAAAACAGGTTACATTACAAATAACTCAATATTTTGCAGGGACGATCAACATACTGCAAATCATTCTTCGCAGTTGAAACCAAAGTATACGTGCAACTTGAGTCTTTATTCATCTTAACAACAATTCAATGATTATTAAGATTTAGTAAGGTAAGACATTTTAAATTATCCCTAATCCCCGTGACAATAAATGTGCTGGTCAGGTATAGTCACGATAATTAGCAAGCTCAAACCGAATCATTGTCATGAACCCAACCAACAACACTTTCCTAGAACATAAACTTTTATTGCTTTCACGATATTCCCACTGTCCCAATTTGAATGATTCGTTGTCTCGTATGCTTCGCTGCCTACTGAACAGTTTGTAGACTGTAACCACTTGAAGCACGCAAATAGATCTTCGTTTATTTACAAATCCAACATTTGGTAGACCTCGGCACCGCAGTTGTTTAGTCGAACAAAATGTAAATGATCAATTAAACTTTATTTAAAGTATAGGTAAATGGTAATTCACATAATAGTACATAATCACTTTAAAATATACTTTAAGATATACATCACTTGTATTTCTGGGAACCCCTGATTTCAATTTACGTTAGGATTGTTGTGTAAAAACCTTAGCTTACATCATTTCCCATGCGAAATCATGCAAGTTGGATGGAATTTCGTCACAAATTCATATCGCTGCCGGGGCGTATCGCGTCCGCGCCGATAATACTGAATATCTTTGGTTTGGATAATAACACAGCAGATGGCGGAAAACGCATTCGGTTTATCCTCATTAAGTTAGATACCTGATTCTTTTGCTATTTCTATGTCTCACGGTGTATTTTGTATGGGAATGTTTGTCAAAAAGCGACAAATCCATCAAATCTGCAATGGTTTTTCCTGTTACTAGGAAGAAAAAAAACATTGGGAGGTTCTGCATTTACAGGGTTATAGCAACCTCAAACAGGTTTCCCCCTTAAATAACTTTTCTCCCTTCCCAATATTTCAATAAGAGCAAAATCCCATTGGAATCTGAATCCAAAGACCAATTACTAAGGGTTATAACAATTCTATCAATTCTCCGGAAAAATAGATGCTACAGAAAAAAATAAAGACCAAGAATAAATTCAGTACAAGTTTTAATATCCAATTCAATCGAGATAAACCGAGTGACCCGATTTTCCGCGTAAAATCTCACGGTGTAACGTTCACATGTGGAAAAGTCTACCCTGGCACAGCCCCCTGTCTAGTAATTGACTAAGAAAAAGCCGCGTTCTAAATGCTCCTAACCCTACTTGTTGTAGTGGAATGCTTGCTTCACATCCTTAGCACAACAAGTTAATAACCCCCGTGTCTGCCCCCAGCAAGAGTAAACGGTTGAGCGGCAGCATCGCCATAGACACCAACGCACCTTTAAAAGCATCGGACCTCAGCTTCGTGCTAGAGAACGATGCATCCAAATCGATCCCTGTGTGCACCCCAATACGGTTTCCGGTGGTCCCGGAAATCAACTCACCATTGTAGACGTTGAGACAGTGCACGGGCTCGGACGCTCCCCTAGGCAAGGTCATACTGAATGGTGAATATAGGGTTAAACATGCGATAACACTGCACAGCGGATACGTACTTGAGAGAGAACTTGAACTTGCCGTCCTGTACACTCCACACGTGTAGGCACTGGTCCATTCCGCTGGACACCAGCGTGTCATCATCCGAGGGTACCAGTTGGATTATCTCCGAGTCGTGGGCGCGCCAGGTTGACAATACCAGACCAGTTCTTGTATCTAAAACAGTGATGTGACCCGAACACAACCCGGTAGCAATCCAGTGACCTGATGGGGCAATGGCGACGCATCGAATCCACACACCTTGATTCACTGCTACCTGGGAAGACAACGTTCTAACCTCTAACAAACCCCTAATAACGGTGTAACACTTACTTTCAGATCATGTACATAGCTACAAATCCGAGCATCGATGACCTTGACGCTGCATTCGGAAGAAGCAGCAAATAACAACGAACTGGGTGCTGGTAGACTCTTCAAAACATGAACAGGTGCATACTTGGGGCTTTCCAATTGAGCGATGCTGGCACACATGAACGGGTCCCACAAATGAACAACTCCATCACACGATGCAGCTAGTCTTAGAGCCTCTAGGAATGTAATAGCAAAAACGCCTTTCTTATGTGCGGGATACGTGGACTGACACGAGGAACTGCTGGTACCATCACCTTGACTCCTCAAGGACCACAACTTCACGGTTTTGTCCTTGCTCGCGCTTAGGAAACTGTTCTCGTTGTCCAAAATATACAAGGACTTGACACTATTTGCATGACCCGTGAAAGTCTGTAGCTTGATCTGCTTAAAGTTGAATTGGGTATCTTTATCGGAGCGCCCGATCTCGTGCTCCCAATACGCCAACCAGTTCCCGCGCAGGTGCCGCTGAGTATTTTCTATCTTATTACTAACATAATTCAACATATCCGCGTTCCGCTCCTCGTCATCCTGCACGTCAATGCGGTTTCCGATCAAAGCTATGTTGCTACCAATGGATCCAGACACGGATTTACTCTCAGGGGGCAACTGTTGCTCTTCTTGTCTGTAATTCTTCTGCTGCATCTCCAGCTCGAACTCTTGGGTTAAGGCAATGATACGCTGGTAATTCTTCAATGACGATTCCATCGCGTTGAGTCCTATCTGCTTCATGAATGGGACATACGCGGTGTGTGCCAAATCCGCCGTGAACACTACTTTCAACTCCTTCACGGCTAGATTGACCGTTTCGTCAGGCCTCATCACAGAGTGCGATTGCGGGGGAGATAAGCTATCCGTGGACCCGGAATCTCTAAATCTCGATATCTTCACCGGTGTGCCGCCGATGGCCCACTCCGCAAGCGTCCCATCTCGTCGCACCTCGATAAAATTGGCATCGGCCTCTTCCACAGGACCAGGACTAGGGACATCTCTGCGTGGTACCTTTCCTTTCTTCGAGAAACCCTCTAAAGACGCGGGCGCGTCCACAATCTTATCGAAAATGAGGAAGAAGCGTTGCAAGGCCGGTACCGCCAGGTGTGTATGTGTCATTGTAGCACCCATGCGCAACGAAAGTACATATAGTGTATCGAGGTACTTCCGGGCGAGGATGTTACGTGCAATTGAACCGTTCGGGAATGTGTACTTCGTCGAGCCCAGCAGGCGTATTGTCGGGTAGAGGATGTTTTTAAGTATAACGTCCTAAAAACACGTATGCGACATTTTAATAATAGGCCGAATGCGACGACGCCACGCTACAAATATAATCGAGCCCGCGGCCCAGGCGGACACGAAAATGATGTACCATTCGAACTGGCCTCGCGGGCGATACAACTTACCTCAATAAATATCAACACTGAATCAACATATTTGTGAAAAGTCAATCAGAATCGCAACAGGGATTATTACAGGGAGAAGGGGCTCACAATAAGAGAATAGACATGTTGAGGTTATATCATCTAATTAAGTTTCAGGAAATGACTTACCAGTGTTGAAAAATCGATATAAATCACTGGCAATGATACTCAATTAGAGCGTGAAGCATTAAAATGTATCCATGCATGAAACACATACACCTGGGGCTTGAATCTGCTTGCCAAAAAATAAGTTATGAATCTGCTAATCGTCCTTGAATTGTATGGATAAATGTCCCAATATCATGCATTAAATTAACTCTCAACTCAAAGCTGGGATCATGATTAGGATTAGGTTAAGGATTATTCACAATTGTATCCAGACTAATGTAAAATATAGGTAATTTCCGGTCTAAAGCGGGAGTTAAGACATAAATACTTTTCGCAAAATTCGATTAATTCATAGTTTGGGGCACTTCCGGGAAAGACCAGTAGGTGAAAACCTTGCTCATGTTGCACAAAGCCCTACCGAGTCGAGTGCTGAAAACCATTTTCCGATATCTATGATAGTTCTGAAGGGGCCGCTTGGAATAGGGGCAGTCACAGTGTTTCCTCTAAATCTAGAAGAGATATCGGAAAACGGGGTTCAGCCTTTGATTCAGCAGGGTCTGGGGTAGTGTGAATAAGATTTTCAACATCCGATACAACCGGAAACGGAGCTAAAAACAGTTTCCGATATCTATTTTTCGTGAAAACGCGGGGATAACAGACTGAGGAACACAAAGAAGGCAAAATTTCCACCAACAAAAAATAGTTTAGGCCAATTTCTGCCAAGATCGAATCTTGAAAACAATTTTCCGATATCTAGTATGGTTTTAAAGAGGGAGCTTGCAACCTCCATCTTTCAATTTTGGGGTCTGTCACATTGATTCGTCCAAAACTAGAAGAGATATCGGAAAACGGGTTTCAACCTTTGATTCAGCAGGGTCTGGGATAATGTTAATAAGATTTTCAACATTGGGTTGATCCGAAAACGGAGCTAAAATCAGTTTTCCTAAATCTCTTCCTCGTGAAAACGCTTGGATCACGGACTGAGGAACACAAAGAAAGCTAACAAAAAATTGCCACGTCTCACGATTATCCGCTTACCTGTAAATTTTCCATAAGTGTCGCATCTGATATATACGGTATGATATGCTTGAGTAGAGCTAAGCAACTAATCAAACCTCCTTCCAAGTTAGCAGTCAATTTGCGCTTGCACAACGCAATCAACTCGCTCATATGAGGAAGATACTGATAAAGTATCAGCTGGTGGCCGTAGAGAGCTAGAAAAGAAGCAAGCAAGTCGTGATTTTGGAAAAGCCGCTGAAAGCAATACACACCGGCGATGCTGGCAAGACATTCGAGTACCTTTGCGGCGTTGTTGTCGCCGACCACGCGACTACATGCGATGCTTATAAAATCACCTTGGGTGTCACTCTTCGGAGCAGTTATCAAGTTCTCCTTTCCCACATAGCAGAGCGTGAGCATTTTCAGGAGATTGCGGCTTAGATATCGCGCTGTAAGTACAGGGCCGAGACGATGTGACAGCCAAATAATACTTTCAGTCGCCATTGACGAGATTCGAGCTTCATGTTTCTGTCTTTCGTTGCTTTTACTAGATACGTTGCTGATAGCTGATTCGCGCAGGTCCGCGGGGAAGGAGAACTCCCCGTCGGATTTTTTACTCCCCACGTCGCAACTGATATTGGAAACTTCTTTCCGAGACGGGATTGGAATGGTAGGAGTCATCAGGCCTTTGTATTCAGTGTTTAATTGGCTGAGATCTTCGGATTCCTGAAGGTTGAGGTTGAGGGCATCCTCGGCAGTGGAATGACTGAAAGGTAGATCGGTTGTAAGATTAGACTGTAGCTGTTCCAGCACTTCTTCGTTGTCGAAATGAAAGATTTCGGGCTCTTTGCCGGTGAGTTTCGTTTCTGATTCACTGGAGTCATCGCTGGGGGAGAGCTCATGACTGTCTCTGTCGAAAGATTTGAGGTTAGCTTTCCGGGCGTATTTATCGGCGTGGGAATGTAAGATAATATCCTTTTCTTCCAGCAAGTCTCGGTAGCCTCCCACAGCTTCAACTAGAGGAGTGATGAAGTGCTCTAGAAATGTGCGCAGGCCAAATCGGACCATCAAGCGCAGCAGGAAGCTGTGATGATACAGCCGAGCTATTTTTGTATTGTAGGGAATGTTGGCGTCAGACGTTTCGTGCTCGTAGAGGCGCAAGATCGGCTGCAATAGCAATTCGACGCTGCGTTTCGGCCCGAGCGAACGCGCTACCGAGTCGAACAAATACCAAGCAGACAACACAGCTGTCGGCGGGTCGTCGATCAGCTGACGGATAGGCAGAACCACGATATTGACGATTTCAATGTCTCTGCTGGAGTTGAGATCGTCAATGAGGTCCTCCAGCTTATTCGCGCAGCTTTTCACCTTACATTCAGCGATGTTCTGCGTGAGAAGAAGTTTCGTACGTTCCATTTTCTCGGATTCCGAGCACTGTTCACCGTTGCAAGTGAAATTGTACAGAATCTCCAGCTCGGTTACAACACTTTCATAGTCTTTCAACATTGAGGTTATGCTGTACAGTTTAGGAAAGTGTTCATTGAAGGGAATCACTGAATGCAGCAGAGGCTCCAGTAACATATGAGCTGAAGGTGGAGGTAAACCCCATTCGTTCACAGCCGCGTATTTAAACTCCGCATCTACATCGAGCGGCATGTCTATTGGCAAAAGGATGTCAACAAGATGGCGGATGCATTTCGGTATTTCATGCTTGCACGAGCGTAGCACAGTGATACATGTCTTCAACCTGTTTTTAAAACGCAGCGCGATTCCGCTACCTTGCAAAATACGAATCTGTTTATGCATGAAAATCTCCACGATTATGCAACCCAAAGTTTGCATTTCCTGAGTACGTCTTTTTGTGATAATTTCGCTGTAGTGGCATGTTATCTGATTCTCCGTCTTGTGAGCAGGTCGCGACCGCGACTGGCGGAATGGGAATATGTTTTGATTATCAATTGGGAACGTGAATGACTTCGTAGCTCTGTTGTGCAGTAGCATCGGCTGCTCAGGTGGCGTGGAGTGCTGTTGGAAAAGTCGATTTGTAAAAGCATTCTGTACCTGCAGCTCTTCTTTGGTGGCGGCTTTCTTGGGGCTTTCTTCCTCGCTAACTTGTATTCGCTTGCCGTCCTCAGTGTGGAATGTTCTCGAGAGGAATGAATGCACAGTTTCGAGGTTGGTTAGAGCTAGACTGGGATTGAATTCTTTCGGCAGGATTGTTTTCTGTGGCGGGATATGGCTGGTAAACGTGGGGTTTTTTGGTCCCAAACTTGCACTGCGCTGGTTACTAGATGAACGGGCCTTGTCCTCACGCTTGGAGTCTTCGTTGAGGGACGATCGGCTTCTGGAGAGTAACCTGGAGATGACGAGTGGCCGCGCGCTCAAACTTTCTTCGTCCACGGATGGATCTTCTTCTTCACTACGGGACGTTTCTAAGGTTGTGGATGAACTGGACACGTCACGGTTTTCTAGTAAAAGAACAAAACAACACAAACAAACATATAATTGTAGGTACTTCTTTCTCCGATATTAATTAGCGACGAAAAGATAAGTGGTAGATGGCACTCGAACCTAGATCTTTGAGGGTCTGGCTAAGGGCACTTGGTTCGAGTTCCAGTCGAATTGTAACAAAAACAAAGTGAATTTTTCAAGGCAGATTTGCATGCTGGCGCGCACCAGATGTTTGGCGCTCCTAACCAATGCGCCGCCGAGGCCAATTACCTTCACATTATCAACGAGAAGGTGGTAGATGGGACTCGAACCTAGATCTTTGGTGTCAGGCTGGGTTCGAGTCCCATCATTGTAACAAAAGAAAATGAGGAGATTAGATTCATAACACTTACTTTTTTTCGGGTAAATTTTCGGAGGTACCTTCCCTAAAAACGGTATCCCCACTAACTTTGAAGGGTGCGGATGTACAAATAACTGAACAACACCACTAGTAGTCAAGTTCGTATGTCCATCGACAAGATGTAGACAAACATTCTTGCTCTTAATCGCAGCCGTACCACTTAATTTGTATCCAAACGTGAGGTCTATCCAATGATGTAAACGCTCAGAGACATGCTGACTCTCCAACGCCTCTCTGTGCTTATCAATAAAATCTTCAGGACTCGTCGACCACGGCGGCACATCAAGGTCGCCCAAATCATCATGCACACTTTTGAAGATCATGGGGTCGCTGAAAAACTCCGGGATGCACTCATCCGGCGTCCATTCCTGCAACCGCAGGATAGAACTGGGGTACTCCGCAGGTACCCAATTGGGCCGCACGTTTTTACAGAGCACAGACTTCGGCGTCCTGCGCGCCATGTACACGTAATAGGTGATGGAACTCAGTACGTCGGAGACGTGATGTGGGACCTGCGCATTTTCCACATGCTCATATGTAAGGTCCAACTGACGATCTCCTTTATTCAACCGAAACTTCGACTTCTTCATGTCACGCCAACTTCGTCCGCCGCGCTCGGCGAAATCCGTCACCCAAGGAAACACGTAATGACAATTCGGATCTCCTAACTTCCTGCCAGCCAACGCATTCAAGGCCATGAGATACGTGTAGTTGGAGATCTCTCCATGTAACCACAATGTGCATAACTTCTCTAAGCTTTCCCCACTCGCAACTTTCACTTTATCATACGACCTAACCCCGCAAGACGAGCATCGTTGCGGCGCTGCCTCGTATCTATGCCCCGCCTTACGACAATCATAACCTCCAATTGTTTTATCACCACGCGGAACGTCCTGGATGTGAATATTCGAGCAGAGCTGTGGAAAAACATGCAACCAGAGGTCGTCACTCAGATAAATATCTTTGAGCGTTATGTCCCCGAGTGTGAGCGAGCGTTCATGCATTGTCCTCAACGCATGCACTAACTGATAAACCAGAAATAACGGTTTGGTGTAACACTGTTCCAGAATTGACGGGCTGAATGTCAAACAATCATACAAGTTGTGCGCAACGTACTGCGCATGGATCACAAAGATGGCGTTCAACGTCTCCACCGCACACAAGGCGCTGTAAATGTTTGAATGAACTTCAATTGTCTCAGAAGCATTCACGCTTTGTTCAACATGGCTTGTATTGATCACTGCACATCCATAGGTCCTGATGATGATCTCCCTCATCACCTCATTATAATTACACAATGTGACTTGAGTGCTTCTGTGGCCCTCTGTTGCATTGTACCTTTTGAATGCATCTTTCCAAAGGTTTTTGTAATTGGTGTGGGAAATGTATTGCATGAGCTGTGAGAACATCAAAGGTGCTTCAGATCTTGATGATTTTGGAGGTATTCGTGGTAGAGGTATGACCTTGGCATCTCTTTTCTGGAATGTTTTCACATAGATCTTCTGCCAGGATTCATCTATGTCTTCGTTTATGTGAGGCCATGAATCTAGTTTGAGTTTTTCGTTGAACTCTGTCAGTTTGGAGTGTTTTAGCAGAGACCTGAAATGGTAACTAAGTAGATTGTTGTTGGAATTGTAGGCAGTACTTACTTCAACCAATTTTTGGGAACTATTGCTGTGAATCTGTCCTTCCTACTAGTGGGTTTCAGGTACTTGTTGGGGATTCCAAGCTCATCGACCAAATGGTCCATGACTGATTTATTTTTGGCTTAGGTGACACAGCAATTGACTTTGATTTACATGGTTTATTTGATTTACATCATGAGGAAGTTCTGTTTCTTTATAAATGACGAGATAACTGCACTTTTGCGTTTTCTTTCAGGGTTCTCTTGGTTCTGTTGGTTGTGTAGGTCTACTAACCTCAATTTTTTGACAAGTAGACAACAGAAATGCAACACAAACTTCACAAAGGACACCAAGGGCACAAGCGAGATTACGAAAGTCACAAAATGTGAAATTGTGAAAATTGGTAAGTAATATTTTATGGCTTTATAAGTTGCACGTAAAAATCATTTCATTTTATTGATAATTGTAAAGTTTAAATTATATATAACAATAAGCAAGTAATATGTAACTGAATTTTGCGATTTTTGCTCAGATCGATCTGAAATTTTGATATTATGTTACACAATCATAAGCATTTTAATATATTCTTTTGTTTCACAGAAAATAGGTTCGTATATTTTTTTTATAAGTGAAAATTTCAATTTATTCGACTAATTCCTATCAATATTTGGAAATTTTCACTCGTGTCACTAGATGTCACACACAAATACGTATAAGAAGTTGCGTACGTTAAATTTTAGTTTAATACATCACCACCAGACGTCGCTGACGTTTATTTACGATAGTGGTCGGCCAACTTTTTCACCCATTGCCACAAAAATATTTATCAACGTCGATATTACGCCCATGAATACGAAACAAAGGAATATAACACGTAATCTTAATACTTGTCTCGATGTATCAGTCGTCTATTATCCTCCAAAATTGCATTTTTACACCAATTGACGTTGTTTACCCTTGTTCGTCGACCACTGATTTACAAAGTTGTCAAACCAAATTGACAGTAGAAGAAAAAAGTGTGTGGAGTTGTGTGGAATATGTTCGTTCAGCTCTTTCATAAATGAGTGGGCGTAAGTCTCGCGATAACGATGGATGATATCCTGGTTGTGCATAGACATGAATTATTCCAATGATCCAACCAAGCAGTGCTTGCCGATGCCAAAATGGACCCAATCCGCCGAAAGAACACT
This sequence comes from Tetradonia laticeps, assembly GCA_025400035.1. Taxonomy (NCBI): domain Eukaryota; kingdom Metazoa; phylum Arthropoda; class Insecta; order Coleoptera; family Staphylinidae; genus Tetradonia; species Tetradonia laticeps. The sequence continues at coordinate 10,723 of JAODVP010094611.1, forward strand.
GCGAGCTGTTTCCAGCCAAAACCAGCTTCCTCCACGCGGATTTTGAGTTCAACGTGGAAGTACAGGGTAGCTACTTTTCTGGAAATCAGGGAATTCAGGGAAATCGTTATTTTTTGACAAAAGTCTGGATAATAAACTGGACCTATAAGAAAGTCGGGTTTGACTGGCATCTTCAGAGGCACCGAGAATGGAATCTTTGCTGCACGTTTTTTCGTGGTGTGTATTAAATTTATACTCTTTGTCGCACTTGTGTACCCGTCGTTTGCTAATTTTTGGGGAAACAGTTTTTTCTAATTATCATTTTGAGAAAAGGAGCAAAAGAACAACTACAAATTGTATTTGGTTTTCTCCTATTATTATATAGTAATATCTAGTAATATTAAAGTATTTCAGATTATGGCAGGCTACGGCATTGATGTCTCATATCCAGTAATGTAACACTAGTACGCAGATCACTTATCTATGCGCTACTCTTACTTCCGACTCGAACCAAAAAATGCTTCAAATTCGCGTTCAAAGTTCGCAAATTTTTCCATTTTTTCCAAACACGCGTCGGGAAATTTTGAATATCTCGTGAACTATTAGTGATAACGTTGTCAGTAAAGGTTTAGATGATAGAGGAAGAGTTGT
>JAODVP010094622.1:0-11339 GCA_025400035.1 Tetradonia laticeps
AATAATTATCCAAATTCGCTCAAATTTCGTGTGCCGGCATAAAATACCGTTCTGCGCTCTTATGAATTTTTTAGATCAACCAGGTAAAGGATAAGAGAAAATCTAAAAAATATCGTTTTTAATACAGTATTGATTTTGCATATTATATGTATGTAGATATTTCGATATATAGAAATATGTTGCCCAAAAATATTGATACATACATCGAATTAAAAGTACATACAGTAAAACTTCGGTTATGCGGACGCCGATTAACCGGAATGCCAATTATCTGGATTACTTTCAGAAACTGCTTTAGTGACGAAAACATGGAATTTCAGAAGAGCATTGAGTACTACTATGTATTTCATAAGGTGTTCAATCATCCGGATTTTTGATTATTCGGCTGGGCTCCGGCCCCAATTAGTCCGGAAAACCGGAGCTTTACTGTATTTGTATTTTTTTAACAAGCCTACATCAACACCTGCAGTTCCCCTATCAACACTTCTTTTTTATAAACTCATGCCATATGTATGTATATCGAACAATGTAGATACTCCAAAAGTTAAAATTATAAAATAAAGTTAGTATTCTGTATATCGTATGTTGTTGTTTCGTCACCTTGTTATATTTTTATCGGAAGTAATGAAGGAAATCAATATATAATTGGGAATTAGTTGTGTTTGTGTGACGATGTCGACGGTGTTACATGTTCGCCGCATGGTGTTGCAATCGCTTGCAAAGGTTACTATGAATGACAAGCGCAAACGTGAAAGGCCTTGAAATTGACCTTTAAATTATTAATGATTCTTGCAGTGGAAAAGCGCGGCAGGAATGCGCTGTTATGAGAACGAACCCAATGCACGGTTTTCCTTTTATTCGTGCGAGAAGTACGGAATTCGTCGGCGCATCGCGAGCCAGCAAGGCACATTGTTATGAATTAACTCTTACTCAAAGCGTTAGCTGAGTGGCCGAGTGAGGCCTGGTAGCAGCGGCGCGGCCGATTGCGGTTTATCACGGTGGTGTGCGTGTCCCGCGACGCGTTCCTACACATAATTCGCACGACCCGACTGTCTGCCGCAGCAGCTCTTCCAGCCTCCCGGCCCGCCAGCATCCTGCGAGGCGCGCGGCAAGGTGAGGCGTACGCACGGATGCGCGGCCGGCTTGCAGGCGCGCGGCGAGCGTATTTTAGCGGTACTCGGACGAGTCGCGCGACCGCTGCTCGCCGGCACGCTGCTGATCGAATGCATCTCAAGGTCGATGTGTGTCAGGTAAACGTACAGTCTTGGACAATAACGAAGCCATCGCCGTAGATAGCCGCGCGCGCCGCGTTGCACCACATACTGACCTTCTCTTTAAATCGCGCACACGCGTGCGCATTCCGCGATGTTTTGAAATCGCCAGCGGCGGCAGGAATTCGCCGCTGGAACGTGTTTGCGCACTCGACACGAAATTTCACCCAACAAACGCGCGCCTGCGGGCATAACCTGAAGGCACCAAACTATGACACGTGCGCGAAACGCACTTTAATTGTCGGATATAATTGTATTTTAGATTTATGGGCTTGTTAGTCTAATGGAAGTGCAAAGGACGTAAAGTCGTGCAAGACCACGCCTTGAATTACGTAGCAGCGCATTGATGGACTACGAAACATGACCGCAGGGCGAAAAATCCATTGTGTGCGGTGGAAAGCACGCGTTTTGCACTCGGGAACGTGTGTTGCAGGAATGACCGGAAACTTACAACGCTATCCGCGCATTCCGCGCACGCCACACGCGCGAGGGAGCTTCTCTCCGCTCGTGCAAAGCTTTGCTTTTCTTTGAACAACGGCGTTTGCAATGTGGCATTATGTAGCATGTGGAGTGCAACATGAGCAGCAGAACGCTGCCCGTCCAGCACCGCAAAAAATGACGGAAAGAACCAGAACGGAGCGTTCTCCCTCGGAGTTTACGGTGCATCGCGCGCGACCACGGCCAAAGACGTCGAGCTGCTTTTTTTCGCCGCGCTCGGGTTGTTCTATTTTGCGCGCTGCCTGTTCACTCCCAGCGTGGTAATGTGGCAAAACGGACAGCTGGATCATAAATTTCCACTTTAAACATTGTGGCTGTAAGCGAACGCCCCGCAGGCACACGCGACAAATTCGAGAGTCCCTGGATTTCAAAACGCGCGGGCCACTGAGCGCTCGTTTTTATCGTACGTTTGATCGGAACAATCATAAAAATTAAGTTGAAATTTGTCACGCAGCCAGTGTGCGCCGCTATTTTTATTTTTCTCCTGTCGTGCCATGCGCTTTTTCGCAGCGCTTTTTTTCAACGATAACAATTAACATACGTCCTCGAAAAGGAGCTGCCAGCAGTTGTTGCTTCACGCGCGGATCTTTGCCTCACACTACAGGCACGATTTAAATTGTCACCATGTCGTATTTTCACACTATTATTGTTCAAGCACAAGGTAGTAAAACAGAAATACACAAGGTAGACTCATACATAATTTATACAGTATCAATTTGATAAAGTCAATATTCAAGCGTTATGGTAAGTGATATTAGTAATATAATACTTTGAGTTGATAGGGCTTATCAGTGGCTTCTTTTGTATCGGAATTTGGAGGTTCAATCACCCTGGAACAAATCAAAAACAATGCAGGGTTCATCCACAATCTTTTTACCTTGCCTATTTTAATGCTATTTTAGATACATATGAAGGTCGTTCGAAAAGTAAGTTTACTTTTTTTCTAAACCTTTGCTCAAGATGGAGACTCCGGTCAATCAGTCACACTATTTTTTTAAATTCGTATTAGTATTTCAGGTGTTGTAGCAGTATTGTAAAACTTAAAAGATGTTGCACACTTATTAATGTTACGATCAAGATTGAGACTCCCCTCACACTCTTTTGCCTTTAATTGCTTTGGTTGACTGAAATTGTATGAAAGTATGAGAGTCTGCATGGTGGGAGAAGTGAGTCAGTACCAAATAAGATGGAGACACCACTTACCTAGCACAAGGTCACGCTGTTATTTTTTTAAAGAGAAAACTGTGGAAACTACACTATATACATGTTTGATAAGGATGCATGGAAGGAGTAGTTCACATTGTCCTTTGTATTTTTTGCAAAAAAAAAAACATCTGCAACATCTTACTGAGTTGGTTACGACCAAGATGAAGATTTCGCTCAATCAGTTAGACTTTTTTAAAAATTCATTCCGTTAACCGGGAACAGCATTGTATAAGGCTTTGAAAAGGCTGCAGGGAGGGGGAAGTGAGTCAAAATCAGTTAAGATGGAGATGCCACTGTTGAGTAGAAATTCACCAAAGAGAATTTTGATGGACCAGAACTGTACCAACCAACCGAAAATAGAAAATTGTAACTTTTTCTTGGATTGGTTGAGGTTTTTAGTAATAATGTGGTCAATCTGCAATGCGTCGCCACCTTGACTGAAGTTTTAAAAAAATAAAATAATTTTGGAAGGACCATTGTACTTTGTTTTAATAAAATTTTATATAATCTCATTCTTATTCTTGGCATAAAGTTCATTCAATTATTTCAGGTTAAAGGCTTTTCAAAAAAACTGGTAAACTCAATTAAAACCCCAAAGTTCCTTTTACATACTGTGCAGAATATTTTGACGTGAGTGATTTGGTTCACGTGTGATACATGTGACACTGACACAGAATTTTTTGTGATACAGAAAACGTGTATTCATTATATTGTCTGCAGCTCCTGCTGAATACGATCGTATTAATGCTCCTATGAGAGTTTTCGGCGCTGTGACCTTTTCAAGGCTAAGCTTCTCGAAATCGAGATCTGCCTGTCACGTACACGTGTCGTAACCGCCAGGTGTCAAGCTGCACGTTGCCTCACACTTTCCCAACCACAATTTCTCCTTCAACCATAGAATTAGAGCAGTGCGCTGTAATTTAGTCGTGTATATACGATCAATGTATATTTCTAGAAAATTAGAATTTACAGAGGGTAATCAAAACCCTAATGTAACAAAACTTTGGTATACAGATTTACAGTTTGGTGTTGTAGCTCTAAAGCTATCCTCAAGGTACTAATATAAATTAAGCCAGTGGATAGCTGATGGTTCATTACGCACAATTAGAATGATAAGATTCCGATTGTGTAGTTATTGTTACTTTTTTATTGTAATATAATACAAAGCTGGTTTATGATATCTTCTTCTCATCCTGGAATTAAAGTGTCATGTTATCTTCTATTTTGGCTTCGGTAGTCTGCCTATCTGGCAGAAAGGCATTTTCCGAGGTCGCCAGGAGGGAAAGTATGGCCCTGGACATAGAACTTAAAAATTCTAGGCTAGGGGTGGCAGCAGCAGTTTTTCCTGATTGGGGGTGCATAAAAGGCCCGATCTTAAGTAGCCTACATGCTCCCTTCACATGAAGGCGCCATTGAACACACAGACAGACATCTACTACTTTACTTCCTCACTTTTTATTACATAATTGTAAGTGATTAGTGGAATATCTTCTTTAAAATTCGCTTACTAGTATGAATCAAAATATGAATTACATACTAGCAAATTATAAACAACAGTACATTACGTGGAAGTGCAGGCGCTTTGTTGTTCATCATGCATTGTTCGTCCTTCCACAAATGATTGACGCCAATGAGACACCATTGGCCTTGACATCGCATTATCACCATACATTTCACATAATTTATGATGAATTACAATCGCAATTTTCTATCTTTTTTTGGGTAAGAAAAAAACAAATGACAACTTGAACAACAAAATGAAGTTCACAGTGTTTGTAAGAATGAGCGGCGTCACCATGTCTTTCACCTCAATGCCAAAACGAAAAATGAAATTGTTCTATAAACACCATTTAACAACTGCAATAAAAATATTGATGAAAATGAAAAGCAATCGAGTACTTAACACTCGCGTAGTCAATTTATTCAAGTGCCTATTTATTCACAAGGTTATTGCGAATATTTTTCGTGTGCTCCGACACGCCGTGTCGCGTGAGGTTGTAATCACTCAGGTGCGTGAAAATAAGCTGTTTTCGCCATGTTATCCTCGAAGGGCATCGATAATTACCACGGCCGTCTCATCGGGGAAGAATTTTTGCCGGCGATATCCTGTTGGCGTGAATCATCTCCTCACGGTGTTGTTTTTGTGACAACGCGATGAAGTTATACCGCTCGCAATTAATGGCCGTGTAATGACGGCGTTTTCTATTCCACATGCATTGTGTGCAGGTGCGCGCCGCGTCCCGTGCGTGCCGTTCAGGATGCGCCTCTCGTTACGCGTGCTAATATCGCATAATATTTTCGCATTCGCGGCGGGCCGGCTGGTTAATAACTCACTTACGAAACGCGCGATTGTTATTCCCGCCGCGGTCCGCGGGCGTCGGCCGCGCGCGGCTCGCCAACGCAAATTGAAAAATAAAAACGCGGAGTGAGCGAGAGCGCGCAATAATAATACAATGCCGCACAGGATGCGTTTTTATGGCACTGACCTGACTCAATAAACTTTATGCTGGGGACTCGCGACTTACTTTGAACAACAGGATTGTCCATCGAGTTGCCCGAGTGCAAATTCAGGCAAAATTAAGTAAAATGGAATATTTCACCATTGTTTTAAAGTCGACGTTTTTAATTCATTGTCTGGACTGGTAGCTTTCATGGTATGGCATTTTGCAGTAGTTGACAATGGTAGACACAAGGCTGGTTAGCGAGCGGTGGGTTTGTTAACCCTCCGGTCGTGCTGGCGCAGTCAGAGTCTTCTTGCGAAAAATCCATGCACGTATGGGCGAAGCCCGTTTGACGACGAAGTGCACGCATCCATCCGACGCTTGATGCGGATGTTGATACACGCCGTCCGGCAAAGAGCGACGTTGATGGCTGAAAGGTTGGAGGTGCGCACGTTTTGTTTCCCGCCGGCGACACGCTCGCGGTGTCTTGTCTTGTCTTGGCCGCGTTGCAACGCGGTGAATTTGAAATGCGTTGGGATAGGTCATGCGAAAATGTACGTGTTTGTCATTAAAATGCGGGCGCGCTGGCGGCGACCTGCACAATGCAGCGCATCATCCAGTCATTGACCACCGGCGACAGAAGCCGTGGTAGAAATTTAGAAAAGACTGCGGCCGCCTGCAAGATGCATGCATGCGCTTGGGTGCGCTTATGAAAGCATGGAAAAGTTTTAGAAAACCTTAATAATCATACGCACGAACAGGTCCGTGTGCGATGGCGCATCGAATGAGGCGCAATTACATCTTTTATACGACCTACAAACACCATTTCATCGAGGCGCATCATCTCAATTTTCAATGTTCTCTACCTATAAATAATTTTCCGATTTCCCCGGCCGACCAGGATGTGCCGGCGCGTCGTTAAATCAATCGCCAACCTTTCCCGCACACCCATACAGGCCGCTAATAATTCCAAATAAACGTAGAAATTTCGCTCACTCGAAATCTCTCGCCAATCTCGCTCTTGCGCGACGAGCACCTTTCTATTTTGACTTAGGAAATGCGCACTGAAACGGGAGTTTCGAATCGCGTTGCTAAAGAAGAGCTTGCCTTACGTCTTTCTCATTTAGAAATCCAATCGAGGGAAAGGTGTAATTGTTCTCGAAGATGAAATGGCCTCATTCCGATTTTTACGTACTCATTTCGCGCTGGAAAAATAGCGCCGCTACAATCGATTTCCATTCGATAGTCAGGCGACTAGAATTGACTGCACAAATTGGATTTGGTTCGGAGCGTCCCGATTTATGGCGCATGTGTAACTGACCATCGCGCACGGAACGCGTTTCCGCTCGGCCATCCGCATAAGTGAGTGAAAACTGGTGTGCGCCGGCTGCGCGTCGCCGACCTTGGACTCACCCTTTAACTTAACGACAAAGGTCACATTCATTTCGATTGTGCTTTCGCATCTCTCGCCGGCGACAGGAGCGGACGCTTTTGCGCCGCGCGACATTTTTTGATGCAACCGCGGCGAACGTAATCATGTCGGCCAATTGCCCAATTGCACTACTTGCCGCCTTGTTTGTGCAAGCGTCTGCAACTACAATTCAATCTGCATCCAGACATACCTTGTTTATCTATTTTATCTCTATCTATCGTTTGCTCTCTAAAGGCGATTAGTCTAGCTGCAGTGGTTTCAATTGTTTTTTCCGTCTACCTCAACAGTCAATTGCGAGACTACATTGATACTGCCATGAAGGGTACAGTTTATAATAAATTTGTGGTCTTTATGTTGTGATGCGTACCTAAAATGCAAATGTATTTTGTATCAGTTTACCCGTCACAAAGGGTTGGATATCATAACATTCCTCACACTTCGACTGCTAACAGATGGAGACTAATTCGCGTTTTTTTTGGTATACTGATATACTTTTGAAAGACGTGTTCGAGCCCTCGTTTTTTTCCGATGAATTAAAACATGTACATATCTATACATACCCTTATATCCCATCAGGCTTAATCCATTGTAGGTGAGCCTACTTGAAGAGAAATTCGAATGGTAGAAATATAGGTTTAGTTAGCACAGTTATGGCCAGGCCTACAGCTTACACTGCCGTATATAAAATCTTAGTTTTCAGATGTTCAGCATTTTATCTCGGCGCGTAACATGCAATCATATGAAAACTACAAATCTTAGAAGTGTTTTTATTTCGCTAGAGTGAAGATCTTCTTTTTGTGCATGCTTCTACATAAACAAAATTCGGCACTTTTGCAGATACGACCTCTCGTCTTAGGACGGCAGTATTGCTAAGCTGACCCAGAATTTTTTTGAGCTACTGTAACATTTCATGGAATTTCTGCTTTCATGTCCCCCAAAATGCTCAGCTCATCTTGTTTTCACGGGCTGGCTACGGCATGTAGTTTAGGTTGGCGTACTGGGCGCAACTCATACGGATTAAAGTTGTATTAGGGTGTTATAGCAAAATAAACTATATATGTATATTTTTAAACTGTAGAATACCTCCAACGTAGTTCAGTACCAGGGTACTAGAAAGAAAATTTAGTCAACATAGTAACTTCCACAGGATGATCAACGAAGTTCTGTGAGTATTTTGATATAAGGAATGTATGATGTCCCATGATATCTTATAATTGCACAAATCTACCTAAAACAAATTGGAATTACCCGATAACGAATCGTCGGAGACCATCCGTTCCGTATTTCAAATTACTCCCCTGATCATACATACCCTGATCATACATCCCTGATGACCCTCTGAAACTGCATTTCTACACAACACTATGTGATCCTAACATCAAAATAGTCAGGAAACATCTCTAATCAAGCGTTGAAAGTTTACCACTCTAGTTCTATTTACAAAAAAGTTCTCTTTCTCACAATTCTATACAAAAAGAAACTGCAATAACTCCGTAAACATTCCATAGGAGACCTCCCGATCCCCGTACACTTGGAACTCCGGATTACCCGTTAACATGCGTTTTGCATGCGTTGTGTTGAATGTGATATTGCGCTGTAAAAATTATAATGGTTTGTTCGAACATGCTGTTTTTCATGTAAAGTCTGCTAAACCCGAAAATTCTTTTACTCGGAACGTCCGTGGTTCCACGTCTAGCACGAGAGATCGAGGTTTCGGTGTACTCAAAATTCATCCCTGGTCAGAGTTCTGACTCACCCTTATAATCGTACATATATCATACCTACTATTGTATATTCTAAACCAGTGGACACTAAAGTTATTTTATAACATATTTTTATAACGGGGTACATAATATTTGGGAGCTTGCACGACGTGGTCTGAAATGGTTTAAGATCGTTTCAAAAACTCTGCTTTTGTTAAAGGTCGTACAAATTTCAAAATTTTGATACAGTAATCGTTGTAGTAGTTTTTTTTAGTTGAGTATGAGCGCTTTGTACAGGAGAAATTAGCATTTAAATCTTAAATTAAAAGAAAAAAAGCTACGTTTACTGAACTACAATTAGATAAATTAGATATGCCGAAAATTACAAACATAAAATAATAGCAATGAAATAAATGAGATAAAGTGGATGATGATACTAATGATGATGTCCTAGGATGTTATTAGCTGCATTTCGTAGCTCTACAATCTTGCTTGTTTTGCTGTAGTTCACGCCTGGTCCAAATTTGGGCACATAATTTTTGCATGGATTAAATTTCGATAGGTTCTAAAACTGATTGCGGACTATTTTCGACATACGACGCATTATCCTTTTAAATTTTAATTAGTAGTTAGTAGTTAATTTAAATTAATAATTAAAATCATTTTAAAAATATGAGCAAAATGAGCTTAGATTGCTAGAATCGTTTATTGCACAAGCTTATTAAACAAAAAAAGTGAATCGAAAAATATTGAAATTTATTTATTTGCGATAATAGCAAATGTGAGCCCACATTCCGTAAATCAATAACTTAAACCAGAAACTTCTTCGTTGTCAGGAGCCATTTGATCACCGCGAACTTCTGAATCACAAAATTCAAGAGACGCGCTAGTTTCACAATCCTGAATTTTAGCTTTTTCGATATTTTGTGATTTTAGGAACCCTGTTTATAGCTTCGGATTTCAAAACTTCTTTAGAAAAGAGTCAAGATCTACGGCTATTAGCGCGAAGTTAAATAAATAATATTTAAAAATTGATACCAATTATAATCTAGAATAAAAGTCAAACATACAGGTTAATTTGAAGATCGATGCAAAGCTTCCAAAAGATCTACCAGGATCATTTACAACCGTTTGAGCTACAATCATTTTAGTCTAAGTCTCACCGATCCTTTTTATGGACCATTAATTGGTGTTAGAGAAAAATACCGAAATAGGTCAATTGGTTGCAAATACTTGGGATGATGAATCAAGTGTTTTTAATTTTAATCTATTATTGGAATGTGTAAGTCCCATAAAAAACATGTTTAAAACATCTGTTTCATCAGATTATTTTTTAACTGATATCTGAAGCTAATATTATTTTATTTTATTTTTTTATTATTTTATTTTCTTAGCAATTTGCAAATTTTTGGAAAAAACTAATTTCTTCCGATAAATTAAATAAAAAGAAACTTCTCTTGATTTCTATTGAATTCTGTTATCATTTCCAACACAAAAACTTTGAATTTTCAAATAAAAATCAAGGTAAAAAAAAAGATTTATTGGTGTGCCTATTAATGTAATTGGTCGCATTTAGTTTGCTTCGCAAGCCCTAGTTTCGATAATTTGTAAGCTACACACATATATTATACTAAAAACTAAAGCATATTAACTAAGGAAGTTTTTCAAAAGGTTTGAACATAAATAAACCTACTCCTAATTTTTTTAGAAACCGTCAAGCACTCTTTTATGTTCAATTTTGAAAATGAATATTTGTTTCAGATATCAATTAAAGAATAATCTAATGAAACAAATATTTTAAACCTGGTTTTTTATTGAATTTACACATTGTACTAATAGAATATAGTATATTAAAGTATAAGTGGATTATGAGGGCTAAAATGGAAATATTTGTGAATGAATTTGACTACGTTCATATATTGGTATCATATATCTTTTGTTGTCATGGGTAGTGTGATTGCATAACAATCGTGGTTGATTCGGCTTATTTTGTTAAGGTGGCTATGGTAGTGTCAAGGCACGGGCGTGTCGGATACTTCATATAACGCACGCTACGGCGTGCTAGATACAAGCAAAATAGTATACCAATGATAGAAAATTAAGAACACTTGATTCATCAACCCAACTGGCCATTATTTACAACCAATTGAACTATTTCGGGATTTTTCACCAAATCCGATAAACGCTCGTTAAATCTGTGAGACTTGGACTGAAATGATTGTGGCTCAAATGGTTCTAAATGCTCTAGGCTAGCTTCCCTTTAAAGCTTTGCACCGAACTTCAAATCACCCTGTATAATAAATTAATAATTATGGTGAAAAGTGTACATATCTGTAAAAGTTTTGAAGATCAGCAAAACCCAGGACAACTTATATAAAACGAACACGTTTCGTTAGGATTGTTAACCATATTGCACATTCTTTATCAACTATAAAAAATTCTCCCAAACAAGCCTACAATGTGTATTGATTTAATATTGACCAGTTTCTGTACTTAATACATTATACGTTTTTGGAAAGTTCCTGTCTTTTCTCCAATAAATATGTCAGCTCTATTCTAAAGGATGGAATCAAGTTAAAGATGTGCGTATTTGGTAACAAATGTCTCCACATAAACAGATGCACATATCATAGCATAAATATCTATGTGATATTTGCCTATTTTCAAATATACGATTCGGCTTCGATATTCCGCTATCTACGGTTTTGGGCATCCTTGCTCTAAAAAATATTTATTTAATCCCCTATATAATAAAATCGTATGTTGGTCGCTGTGTATGTCTATCCGG
>JAODVP010094644.1:0-11331 GCA_025400035.1 Tetradonia laticeps
TAGGTTTATGAATTTTGGGCAGACCGTATAATTTTGGACATCTGGATGATTTTTCCTTTTTGCTGTTACCTTTGTGATAAAGGCCATGCAATCTATTATTGTCCACAATTTAAGGCCCTAAATGTAGACGAGCGAATCGAGAAGTGCAAAAATCTCAAATTATGCCTGAATTGTTCAAATGTACGCGACTCGGATGCAGAAAATGTTCTTCCAACATTGAAACCTCGGGAGTCTTATTGGCCACAGTAGTGGCACACGCAAAGTTGCGTTCAGGGCAATATAAAAACATAAGAGTTTGGTAAACAATGGGTCGCAAATGAACTATCGGCGAAATAGGAGGTACTGGAAACTCCACTACGGAAATAATGGGGACATGCAATGTGACTATAAAGTGAAAAGAAATAATTTCGCACTGATACTAAAGTGCGAGGTATGAAAGGAAATAAGTTCCAACCTGCCCCAGTTTACAGTAAGGAAAAGTGAAATTCCGATTCTTTCGGAAATTATATTAACTGATACATCGTATGGATGCCCAAGTAAAATAGACGTATTATTAGTCATACATTTAGTCATATATTAGTCATATATTAGTCATATATTTAGTCATTTCTTTACAGTTTTTACCGGTAATTCAATTCGGGTGGATACTATCTGGCGAGAACTGTTTTTTAAATGACAAAAAATGTAATTTGAATCCAATCTATCCTTAAATTGTAAAAGTCCATTTTCTTGTCAAAACTTATTTCCACGCCGCGATCCACCACTATCCACGGTTGCGACCTACCGGTTGGGAAACGCTGCCCTAAAGCTTTGTGCCTTTACATTAGCAAAAATCTGCACGTTACCACCGGCACAGCAGGCTTTCTTATCTTAATTTTCTGGCAATCATCTCCAACACTTCCTTGTTGGTTACTGGGATGCTCTTGAAGTAATTTTCGTATATTCTCCATTCATCGATAAGGCTTATCACCGCATAATCATCCTTCCGTGATGCTGTACAGAAGAATTTTCTGTAATAAATAAAGCTGTGCATAGTGATAACTAAGTCGTTATTTTTAAAAGGTAAACGTTCCTTTCTTGCGAGATATGTAACTATGTGTATTTTGTGCAACAGCCACTCCAGGCCCTGGAATATCATCTGTTCAGAAATAAATATAATAAAGTATAATATACAATGAAAATAATTTCCAATAAAACAAAAATTAATACTGCACAGAACATGCCTGACAACTGCCTTTCGGCGTGAAAATCAAAATATGTTAAATTGTCCGGATTTGCATTAAGATGCACTGGAGAGAGTCACTGAAAATGTGCGTTAACTTCACTATTCTTCTCTATTCAATTTTTGATAATCCGGAAGTGTTCGAGGTGTGTTATGTCACAATGACCGCAATTATCCAAAAAATAGCGCTTGCAAGCATTTGGTGGATTGTTGTTTGTGTTACTAACCTAAGTACTAAGTAAGCCGAGTGACAGCGCTTCGCTGTTCACTCAACACCTAACAACACCCTGCCCTATGGAAAGTGGTTTTTCCACCCACCCGGGTGTGCTTGTTATATTTTGATAAATATAAAAAGTTTATTAGAAATGTATAATTTTTTAATGTATTTCTAAGAGTTTTCTAACATATATTCCTCCTTGCTCATCGAAGATTATTTAGAACTCATTTTTCTCAGTTTTGCAAGTGTTCCTAGCGTATTAAATAGTGCGCATCTCCCATTTTGAAGTTATTTTTCGATTTTCAAAGTGCGCATAATTTTAAATTACCAACGCTATCTATTAAATAAACTTAATGACTTTGCAATATACGTGCATTTAAGTCTTAAGTCTCAAATAAGTAATAGTAGGCTAAGCCCCCGCCTTGCTTCAATCCTCGGCTTGTCCAAAATTGTCGTGAAGTTTGGTTATTCTTAATAATGTCCCACATCTTTTTCGTACTTACTCTATCAAACGCTTTCTCTAGATCAATGTACATTGCAAACGTGGTTTTGTTTATTCGTTTTTTCTATAATTTGTTTAATTGTACATACATGATCTAATCTTGAACACTCCTTCAAAATCCACTTTGTTCTTCTTCTAGTTCGTTTTCCAGTCTTTCTCTTATTTGCCTCTCAATTATACTCTCCATTACGTAGTACATGGATTCAGCAGAATTATTCTTGTGTAGTTTTGGCATTCTTTCTTGTCTCTACCTTTGTATATCGGAACTATTTGTGTGATGGTCCATTCTTGTGGAATTTATTCTTCTTTCCATATTTTCTTATACAGTGCCAGTATCTTCTTCTTTGCGTGTATCACGTCGGAACAATTATGTCGGACAAGATTACGTTGGAATACATCATGTCCAAAAAAATCACGTCGGAAAACATCACGTCACCAATAACGAGTTAAGGGACATGAATTAAAAGGAGTATTTAAAAACCAAACAAGGGCGCTCGTTGTCGCCATAATCGACATTATTCAGAATACCAAATTGTTAACCGAATTGAGCTGAGGAAATCAACTGAAAATATATTGCTGACATTCCAAAATTGTCAACTCCTGGTAGGCGGATCTTTAATACCAGGAACCAATGTAAAAACTGTTGATCTTAGCAACGTAACATAGTGTGTGCTTGTGGTTGCCAATTAATTGCGTCGCTACATATACGCTCTTACCAGCACTTGAAGTACGTAAACTGGTATGTAATATCGCACTGCGTGTGCCGAGGGGTATGCTGAGGCTGTGACATACAGGGCCGGAGGAGCCGGTGCGATAATTGCGCCGGATGAGCTGAGGTGGCAGTCGTGAAGCCTGTGAGGTTGTGGTTGTGCACGCGCCGGCTGTTCTGGGGACGAGGAATCAGCGAACCTGCGGTGATGATTGCACCAGACGAGCTACGGTTGTCACGTCGAACCAGTGAGGCTTGGCGATCCGTCTGTTGTATGCTGAGTAGCACTGGGCGAAGTTGGAATTTCTACATTGTAATTCATCGTCAATCTTACATTGCGATGTAACGATGCATCGTGATGCTAAGTTATACAAAACAAGTATAAACTCACAATCAGCTAAAATTCGGCCTACTACGCTGTTTTAGACTTACAAAGCTTATATGCATGCTCTTCTCATTTCAAGGTCTTCTATGCTTCGTGTCACACCAATAGCGCGCGCCACATGCGGCCCGCCTGAGGTTAAATTTGGCACTGCTAAGGCGAAGGAACAAAAGTAAAATTATTATACATTTTTATTATAGAAATTAAAATTGAAGTATGGGTTCTTAGTGTGCTCTGCGTGTAATAGTGTATCTACCGCATCTGCGATTAGACATGATCTTTCCGTGCTGTGTCAGGTGTGACGCGGGTGACGCGCTTGCTCCCAGTCCTGCATGTCAGCTTGCAGGCCGCAAACCTAACATAATAGTACCGTATAACAGCACTAAATATGGTGTAACGTCGGTCGCATTACATTTCCAATTTAAACTTTTAAACAGTAGTTCAACCAAAGCAAAGAAATGCTGAATTGTGTTGCCTGCCTGCAAACGCAGTGCTCGCACATAGCGCACGTTCCCCACGCATTTTAACGCACTCAAGCGTCTCAAGGGTCTCAAACGACTCAGTGCTTTGCTAGTCAGTACGATGCAGCAGTTATTTACCTGCCATTTTCTGTTTTCTTTATCGTTGCGATCCGGAGTTAAGTTTAATGGCTACGAGCAGTAAGAAGAGAAAAATTAAAGATGAGGGCCGTCTCTTCCAAGAGAAGTGGACCAATTCATATTTATTTACTATGGTTAAGGATAAACTTATTTGTTTGGTATGCAGAGAAACAATTTATGCCATCATGGAATTTAACGTTAAAAGGCATTACCAGACTAAAGATGGTAAAAAGTTTGATACTATTCACGCAGCGCTTCGAACGGATAAAGTAAACGACTTGAAGAAAATCCTGCACGATCAACAGTCTCTCTTAAAAAAACCTAAAGTAGATTTGGAATCAGTACTTCAGGTTAGTTACATAATAGCAGAAAAAATTGCCAGAAAATCAAAGCCATTCACTGATGGTGAGTTTATTAAAGAATGCTTGGACTCGGCTTCTGAGATCTTATGTCCAGACAAAAGACATCTCTTCAGTAAAGTTAGTTCGTCTGGTGTAACTGTTGCCAGAAGGATAGAAGAGTTGGCTGGAGATAACGAAAGTACTCTTAAGGATCGTACATCTCGGTTCGAATGTTACTGTGTTGCTATTGATGAAAGCACTGATAACGCAGATGTAGCACAATTTGCCATTTTTATCAGGGGAATTGACAATTATTTCAACATAACAGAAGAGTTAGCCGCGCTATTCCCAATGAGAAGTACTACAAAAGGAAGTGACATGTTTTTTGCTTTGACATCTACGTTAACGCGTTACGGACTGAATATGGACAAATTATGTGGAATTGTTACTGATGGTGAACCTTCAATGATGGGTCAAAATTAATTGATTCACTATCATTGCTTGATTCATCAGGAATATTTGTGTGCTAAAAGTATCAATTTGCAGGATGTGATGAAGGTAGTTGTCAAGGTTGTGATTTACATAAAATCAAAAGCACTAAATCACAGACAATTACGGACTTTTTTAACTGAAATAGATGGTGAATTTGGGGATGTAATATATTGTACCGAGGTACGCGGGTTGAGTAGAGGTAATATGTTAAAAAGAGTATTTGTACTGCGGAAGGCAATAGTAGAATTCATGACAAGTAAAGGAAAGCCTGTCCCAGAATTTAATGATCCTCAATGGTTAAATGATTTTGCATATCTTACAGACATTTCTCAGCATATCAATAATTTAAACATACGCCTACAAAGTAAAGGGAACTTAATACATACCCTATTTGACAACATTAAAGGTTTTGAAAATAAACTTAAACTGTGGGAACTTCAACTTCAGTGGGGAGACACTACACATTTTCCTTGCCTTTCAGAATGTGCACCTGTGAATACTATGAGATTTGCTTCCTTCATTTCTGATCTACGAATTAAATTTTACAACAGATTTTCTGATTTCCGAAGTCAAGAAGCCTCAATGACATTATTTTCAACTGCATTCAGCGTAGCTGTTGATGATGTTCCAAGTGAAATGCAAATGGAAATAATTGACTTGCAAGCTAACCGTGTTTTGAAAGAAAAATTCCACGATATTGAAGTATTTAATTTCTATTCCAAATACTTGGATAAAAACTGTGTCCCAAAACTTTATGCGCATGCCCTTAAGATGGCTTCTCTTCTTGGTAGTACTTATGTTTGTGAGCAACTGTTTTCAAGGATGAAGACCGGTAAATCGAAAATAAGAACGCGACTCAGCAACACGCATTTGGAGAACACGCTACTAATTGCAACAAGTGAAATAAAGATAAACTGGTTAAAAATAAACAGTGCCAAGTGTCAGATTGAATTTGTTAGTACTATAGTCAAGATTTTGATGCAATTCATTTTAATATTATATTTATAAATTTAATTCAAAGATCTGTTGAAGATTGTTAGATATGTGTCACATTACTTTTTATGTAAATGTTTTCTCGTTCTTGTCCAGAAAATGTGTTTTTTTTAGAAATATGTATAATCGCAATTAATTATCATAAATATTCAATTATTAAACTGTGTTTTCGCGATTTGAAGTGTTAAAATATTAAACTTATGAAAAAACTGCGTGCGGCCCGCCAGTGATACTATTTCTTCCAATGCGACCCTCTGAATAAACGGTTGAAGAACACTGATTTACACAGTCACGACTATAACACCAGCAGACGCACTTTAGATAAACGCTTCTATAACGTTTACGCTACTATAACACTTACTTATCCCTCAATTGTTGAACGCACCACTGACGCCGCTTAAATTTAACAACAAATTCATTAACTTATCCAAAATTACGTTCACCGACACGGCACGGAAGTCGAGCTTTTAAGCAAGATTTAGAAGTTAGCTTTACCTATTGACACAATTTCAACAGTGTGAAAACCTATCCAGCCGCCGATATTCAGTCTGATCATAACCCTTTAGTGGGTGTATACAGAACCAAGTTAAAGAAAATACGTCCTAAAACTGTAAAGAAGCATGAGAACAGAAAACTTAAATGCGACGAAGTAAAGGAAATAGTCTGCGAAACATAGATAAATAGAATATTTAAATAAATCGATCATACAATGAGAAGCACAGAAGAAAAGTTGGAAACGCTCAATAAAACGATAGAGGACATCAAAGACGAGTTCATGAAGAAAGAAGAAAATAAACACAAGACATGGATGACGACAGAGATTCTGCAGCTCATGGAAGAAAGAAGAAAGAACAAGAAAGAACAATAATTCAATGTACAAAATGTAACAACGAGAGATTCAGAGAAAGATTAGAAAAGTCAGAAAGACCTGGAGAAAAAATGCCAAGAAACAGAAATTCTACAAAGTAAGAGCGACGATTTCAACGTACATAAGAAGGTAAGAGAAATAACTGGCAGATACAAGAAGAGTAGAATAGGTAAAGTTGTCAATGAGAATGGAGAGATAATCGTGGACAGAGAGAGTATCGATAATACCTGGAAAAGTTACATACGAAATCTATTTTTTGATGAGAGAGGCAGACAATCCGCAATACCTAAAGAAACTGGACCAACACTACTAGTGACAGAAATAAGAGTACCCAAAATATCTTTAAAGGCAGTGAACCAGCACCACTCAGTACATACTATGTAAAATTTTCAATAATATCTATGACATAGGTAATATTCCAAAAGATTGGCTAGTTTCAGAATTTATTACTTTATCGAAGAAACAGGGAGCGAAAAAGTCCAGAGAATACAGACTCACAAGACTATTGAGCCATACACAAAAAACTGTTTTTGAAAATAATACACCGCAGAATATACAAGTTATGCGAAGAGAGTGTACAAGACGCATAGTTTCGATTCACGAAGGGAGTAGGTACGAGAGATGCATTGTTCAATTTACAGGTTCGGTTCCAACGATATAGAGATATGACTTGCGACGTCTATGCCTGCTTTGTGGACTACCGAAAGGCATTCGACACAGTTCAACATCGAAAAACGATGGGTGTTCTAGCAAATACCCAAGTGAATGATAAAGACCGTCATATAATACAAAATTTATATTGGAATCAATCAGCCATGATAATAACAAACACTGGAGGCGAATCGACGGAAACGATCCAGATTATGCGTGGCATTGGACAGGGATGAGTACTTTCACCTCTCTTATTTAATCTATACTCAGAGGAAATATTTAATGAAGCCTCGGAAAACTGCGAACAAGGAATACTTCTAAATGGAGAACGCCTAAATAACATCCGGTATGCGGACGACACCGTTATTTTTCCCGACAATCTAGATGGTTTACTACTAATGAACAAAATAACTGAAATAAGTGAAAGATTTGGGGTACAGGTAAACACGACAAAAACTAAATTTATGATCATCAGCAAAAATAAAGTCAGAAACGCCCGAGTGAAACAATTTACTTATCTTGGAACAATGATAAACGAGCAATAGGATCACTCAAAGATAGAGATAAAAAGTAGAATAGAGAAGGCAAGAAGTACATTTAACAAGATGGCGAAACTCTTTAAAAGTCACAACCTTAATCTGGACATCAAAGCAAGGCTCCGACGATGCTATATTTTGTCAGTACTATACTATTGAGTTGAATCCTGGACGTTGTACAGGCGAATCCTAAGAATATCATGGATGGAGAGGATAACCAAAGAAACCGTACTGCGGAGAATGGGGAAAGAAAGAGAAGTGATGGACACAATTAAAGCGAGAAAGTTGAAATATCTGGAGCACATAATGAGGAACGACGCTAAGCACAAGCTACTAAAAATAATTCTGCAGGGCAAAATATTCGGAAAACGAGGGATTGGGAGAAAAAGAATATCATGGTTAAAAAACCTGAGAAAATGGTTCTCTACAACTAACTTGTTTGAAGCGTCAGTTAATAAAATAATTATAGCCAGAATGATCGCCAATATTCGAAACGAATAGGCACTGCAAGAAAATTGATACAATTAAGACAAAAACATGTCTCTTAGCACAAACTTTACACTTATTCGAAAATTACGCGACAACTTTGACAACTAACCTCGAATTTATGACAAAGTTAGATAGGACTGTACTGAACATCCTGACCTTCAAAACAACTGACCCTAAATTAGCAATCGGTAATTCCAAAGAATTACAAAAGGAAATTAAGTGCTATCAAAGGCAGACAAAGGCAAAACGGTAGTAGGCAAACGTATCTAACACTGACTGAAAACATTTCAGACTCCGATTCAGATGACTTGACCAAAAAAGACCCATCAGACATGATTTTAAACCCTACACTATTCCACTTGGTACCATCCAACCCTACAATATCCCGGTTCTACACCCTACCTAAAATCCACAAGTTAGAATTAAAAGATTTGATTTTCCAAAATAACGACAATTTACGAAAGAAACCTCTGGTCTCATTGGTATCTTTCGTAAATTCGACAGCACATAAAGCAGCAAAATGGCTCAACAATAAATCAAAATCCTCATTAGGGAATTTTAATGAAAAATCGATTCTTAATAGTAGGGAAATTATCCAAAATTTGAGCAAAATTAACGTCATTCAAAGTTCGGATATCATCCTCTCACTTATTAGCGGTCTGCCTAAAACAGAACTTCTTCCAATTCAACAATATAATATACTGCCAAAAAAGGGTTTATCGATGGGCTCACCCTTATTCCCACTTCCAGCGGAAGTTTACATGCACAACTTTGAAAATAAGGTGTGCTTAGAATAAGAAGTGCTAGAATTCGTTGATCTGATGTTCACGGTAGAGATCAGTAAGGATAATACCCTGCCTTTTTAGACTTGCATATA
The DNA here is from genome assembly GCA_025400035.1 of Tetradonia laticeps. Taxonomy (NCBI): domain Eukaryota; kingdom Metazoa; phylum Arthropoda; class Insecta; order Coleoptera; family Staphylinidae; genus Tetradonia; species Tetradonia laticeps. The sequence goes on from JAODVP010094644.1 coordinate 8,879, forward strand.
AAGATTGGAAAAGAAAGCATCAAATTCGACATTTTTAGGAAACCGACTTCGACAGATATTTGATTAACTACAACTCCAAGCACCCAAAACAACACAAATTTGCTAACTTTTACTTCCTACTGAATAGGCTTTTTAGTATCCCACTGTCTGCTTCGTCTTTTATTAAAGAATTTAACGTAATAAAACACATAGTCCTTTATAATGAATTTCCATTCAATATATTTCATAAATTTATAGCAGTATAAAAAGGCAAAATCTCTTTTCTCGCTTTTCATTACTTTAATCAAGAAGTCGGTAAACTAAGTCAATTATTAAACCCTATGGGAATTATGATCGCCTTTAAGGTAGAAAACTGTTTCAATTTTATTAACGGTTGGTCTTTCCATCTGCCAATAAATTTCAGAATAAAATGTATTCAGCGAATAAGCCGTTGATACGTCTTACCAACTGCCAGTTACATCTATTTGGCAAATAAGCTCAGTTATTTGTTACATAACTTATTAAGTAGTTGAACCACCTAATAAATGCATTCGGGTCCTGAGTAACTGGCGAATACACTTGAAAAATAAGTTCGGACAGCTCAAGATAAATAAACCGGAAAGGGTTAGGTTAGCACCAGCCAACGCGAAACTTACTACCGAAACGAAAATACCACCGTTATAAGCACAGTAAATATGGATATTTTCGGGAAGTTGGAAGATTTGGCGGACCAGGATACCGTAGAGATCATAAATTTGTAAATCCGAAACGACAGCCATACACTCTAAGGGAACGAACGGATCATATACAGAAGTGGGACGAGAAAGTATTTCTTCGTCGTTTCGTTTATCCAAAATGACAGTAATACTTCTTTTACAACAAATAGAACCGGAATTGAAACATAATAGGAACAGGTTCGATGAAAAATCCCTTAGTGTTGAGAGATATTAGTAATGATATTATTGCAGAAATTCTCTAGAACCGCCACAAGACCAGCTATTATTGACTAAAATTTTTGGCAAGTGGGTGTTTTTATATTGCGCCATTTTTGGGTACTCATAAATCTACTGCTGGTAAAATTATTGCTCGTGTCATACGTGCTATATAGCTTGTCTACGAAAGAAATGCATAAAACTTCCCATATCGCAACAAGAACAGCAAGAGTCAGTGAAGAAATTTTCAACCTTTGCGAAATTCCCTAAGGTAATCGGTGACCTGCACACATATAAGACTGCTATCACCAGGTTAAGAAACAATTATCTACTTTTATATTTCTAGAACTAACTCTCTGTTGTACGAGGCGAAAATGTAGAAGTTTTTCGAAACCGCAAGGGTTTCATATCTGTGGTGTCGTACAGGAGTCAAGTTATATTTTTCCTCCGGTGTAGCTTTGTTTACCCCGAGTAATTGTCTAAACTGGTTCGATATCTGAATTTATTTGGCAATCTTGTCTTTCAACGCCAATGCCTTACAAGAGAGTGCCGTCCGCTCTCGCCGAACCTCGCACTCACGCAGAATTTCTATGCTTGCCCAAACGGAACACAAAAATGCTACCACAAAGTAGGCAACCTAAACTACATCATCAAATACACTTAAAATTACAAACACAATAAGGTGAATTGAACAAACAATATCTATAAATGTACAGGCTGCATGTGATGCAGACACTAATATAATTGACATAGTTGGCAGATGGCCAGGTTCCAGTCATGATTTCCATATTTTTAATAATTCATTGATAAGAATTAAATTTGAAGGAGGAACTATAAATAACTATTTATTAGTAGGAGACAGCGGATATCCTGCCTACCCATATTTAATGACCACACTGGAAAATCCTAGTACTGCAGCGGAAAATCTATACAATGAGGCACAAATACGTACAAGAAATGTTATCGAGCGAACATTTGGTATTTGGAAGCGCGGATTTCCAATTTTGTGTGTTGGACTTTGATGTCGTGTACCACTAGCACAACAAATAATAAGTGCAACTGCTATACTATATAATCTAGCACAACATGACGATATACCAAATGATGATGATAAACAATACCAAGGTGTCTATTGGTAAATGCTTATGTAGGTACTCTAGCCAAACGACTTACTTGAAAACGATACTGTCGTCGATCAATAATAAGCTACTTTCAAAGTTTACTGTGAATGTATATATTTAAAAAAAGAAGATTGCGTCAGGAGTAGGCGTTACACGAGAGCAATCTTGCACTTCAATTATGCCAAATGTTGTGATTTCAAAGGAGAAGATTCTCCTATTTCGTCTTTATTGGTCGAAGTCCCCACCTGAGGTGATGCATTATTGCCATTATTGTTCAAGTTGGTGATCATACCAGCATCGGAAATGCTATCATCTGAAAAAATCAGTTATGAAAAGAACTGATGAAAGTATGAAATACTTACTTAAATAATATATAATAGAATATAATTTAGAATTAGTAGTGAAGTTATTATTTATAATT
>JAODVP010094688.1:0-11320 GCA_025400035.1 Tetradonia laticeps
AGAGAACGACGTCAACGACGTCAATTATCCAACCCTCCAGAACAACAAATGTTTATAGCTACCTAATAAACTAATATTGGCGGAGATTAACGAAAAAGGACGAAAATAAACGAATTACACCTATAACAAGACGTGAACATTACTAAGAATTCATTTAATTAAACGAAGCTTAACGAACATAAATTAAGCGTTTGTAAACCCAAATGAATATAAAATAAAAGCTACTTAAAATAAACGAATATAAACGAAGATTGGAGAAAATTACCGAAAATATGCGAATATACACGAACTTAAACGAACATACCCGATGATGTAATCTAACCTCATGATGCGCATTTTACGACTTTGTTTTTGTTTGTGTTTCTATAATCTTTTATTTACCTTTCTTCATTAACTTACAAATTAAAATTAAATGTCGCGCCGGAGCAGTGAGTGCACGTGTGCGCGATGGGTTTTTACATCGATTTATAGTCGCATCGATTTAATGTCCATCGAGTTTTTCGAAAGTTTGCGTCATGCGCCTACATCTCGGCGTTAGGTAGCATCGGCGCCATACTCGCCAGGCGCCACTGGAACATTGACCCCCCACGGGATATGGGATTAATTAATTTTACTTATGTACATAGCATAAATACGTTTATCTTACTGCATAAGCCGTATATGCATTGCTAATTTCTACCGACGTAGTCACAATTATAATAAGATCCTAACCTAACCTGCAAAGTACTAATTCTAGTTTCATTGTTTTTGTCACCAATTGTAGTGAGTTGACGTCATTCACATTTTCGGGCTTGCAACATGTCAGCTACATGAGCCTGGCGGATAATCCAATACCCCACATGCCTGTGGAAGTCTTCGAAATGATGCCGAAGATCAAAACGTTGGATATCGGTCGCATGCAGCTTGAGAAACTACCGGAGGAAAGTTTCAGAGTAAGATCTCTTATTTTGAAATGATTTACAGATTACCTTAATAGTTAAAATTCTTTTATTTGTTAGAGTTTACCACTTTTGGATACCCTAGTACTCCCTGGCAACCAAATCTACCAAATTGACTCACATGCTATTCCTCCAACCACAATAAAACTACATTTAGCCAGGAATGCTATAAGGGACCTTAATGGATCCTTACGTCACTTGACCGACCTCCAATGGTTGTTTCTAAATACCAATGAATTGAAGTCCTTAGACGGCGAGTTGCCTATCAACGGTGTGAAGATTCTCATGCTGCATGCTGCGAATAACAGTCTTACTAGTATCCCTCAGGATATCCGAGCTTATCCGAATCTGGATAATCTTTTTCTACAAAATAATCAGATTACTGCTTTGGATAGGGCGTTGAGTAAAAGCCGAAAATTGGAGAGGGTACATTTGGAAAACAATAGAATTAGTAAGGTTAGTTTTCAAAAACTTAAAAATAACATAGCTAATCTATAGAAAATTATAAAAATTTGATTTTTGCGTTGTGCTTCAGTTACTTTCAGACGATTTCGAAGAAACCGAAAACCTACAAGTCCTCGAACTCCAAAACAATTTAATCACTTCATTGAACAGCTCATTGTTACCCTTGAAGAGACTGCGCTCCTTGAACCTCACCCACAATTTGATGGGCGAATTCTCGTGGCATGAAGTGAGGACGCTGACGGAATTACGCCATTTGGATTTATCATCTAACCAGATCAGACATCTGAGCGGAATGACGCCAGTGAGTCACTAAATTCTGCCTACTACTAACTAACCTAACATTTCCGCTTGTTGCGCAGAATATGGTCGAATGGGAGACGAAATTAACGAACCTGCGTCTGGACAACAACCAGCTGCATTCATTGAATGGCGCCCTGTCGGGTCTACGCAGTTTGCTCCGCTTGAATCTGAGCTGCAATAGTTTGTCCCGCATCTCCCCTGATGACCTGATTGGCTTGGATTCGTTGACCATGCTGGATATATCCCATAATCAATTGACGACTTTGGAGGAGACTAGTAAGGTAGGAAATTTCCTATAGTGATTAGACTAATATTTGGATTTTTAGTCATTATTTGCAATTTCACTTCTTTTCGGATATAGAAAACCGTGTCAAAACTACAGATGATTTTGAAAAAGGTTATCTGTAATCGATTAAGTAGCGTGGTTTGGTGTATATAAGGGTTTCACTTCCGGTATGTTCCAAGAATCGTTGCTTGGTACATACCTATTAATAACACCGTGGGTGAGGAAAAAGCCAGTCGGTTAATTGTAGTATAGAAAATTATATTAGATCAAAAAATGTAAAAACAGCGTTTTTATGAGTGTAGCTAAAATGATAAAAATAAAGTGGTCAACTTCTATGTATGCATCACTCGCATTAAAAGCGTACACTCATAAAAACGTTGTTTTTAGATTTTTTGATCTAATATAATTTTTTCTAATCCGAAAAATTATAAAACGTTTTTTATCTTGATGTGTCGTTTTCGTTTCGCATTATCATTAACTTGACTGTGTGAATTCTCGTTTGCAACTGATCAACAGAATATAATGATTTGTGTTGTCAATTTGTAAGCAAATAAAATTAACAGCATCATCACAGCGATCTTGGATATTATACTTGCAATTAGTCATTTTTTTTGCCGCTATAATAAACAAACATCGTAACCATTGAAAATCAATAAACGAAATGTTCCCGGTCCAAGTGCACTCATATTATATATTCCAGATAAGTCGTTCACTTCTTCGAAAAAATTGTTAAAGTTTTCGAATTTCTACATATAAAATCCATATCATTCGGAAATCGACGTGACCAGCAAATAATTGGGTATAGCTATGCTATTTCATATTCTTAGAATTGGAAGTCGAACAACCAATAAAAATGCAGTTAATGTTTGTTTGTTACATGATATTGTCGCACGTTTATTGTTGCCTATCAATGATACGAATTAATATAGCCCCGCCCGCGTGGTACCTTCACATATTTCATATGGACCTTTTCGAAAAAATTTTTATGGAAAAATGAACAGCTCAACTGGAATAATTTATGGCTGCATAAAATAATGCAAAAAAATTCTAATTTTTCTGTACTAAAATCAACCGACCGGACTTTATTTTTCTTTCAAAACGTCATTTTTCGACTAATCTCGAAGAATATCTAGCAAGCTGATTTTTTTCGTATTTTCGATCAAAAACAAACAACAATTTCGTTTTTACCATATTTAATTACAAAATTTCTGTAAAAACTACTGGAAAATAGAAAAAATTGTCTGGAATTTTATGATCCGAGAATGTGGAAACAAACGAATAAAAATAGGGAAGCTTACTTATAGAACATCGCCGAACATCTGGTCCGTGCCAGCATGGCTGGTTCATACCGCATATGCCTATCTGGTGGGCAATGCATTTCCTGGGGTTGGCAAGAGGGAAAGTAAGGTCCTCGGTCTTAGAATTGAAAAGTCTTGACCGGGGGTGGTTGCAGTACTTCTCCTACAACGGAGTTAGTACAATGGGTCCAAAAATTAAAGTGACCCCAGGCTGCCACACAGTTAGTCTGGCCACCCGTCTGATAAATAGATATTAAGCATAAATATTACTCATAATGCGATTTCTGTTGGACAGTCAACTTAATGCGATTTTGTGTTGAACAGTCAACTTAATCTCCTCCATAAAACTCCTCGAATTATGAATAGTAGTACCATTAAAATAATTTGCGTTCCACGGAAGTTCTTATTAAACGTATACACCGTCAAACTCTCCTCGCAGATGACACCACCAACAATAAACACAATAAAGTTCCTCGTTCTGCCATTCGTCTGATAATACTGCGTCGCAAACGGGAACTGTATGTGCTTCTGCCCTTCCACAATACTGTCAAGTATTTCATGCAGCGCAGGCTTATTTGGAGGAATCTCTTCGTGATTTTCACAGCATTTTCGACATTCATTTGTTCCGCGGGCTTGAGATGTAATTGGCTAAACTCGATCAAGTTGTTAATGTTCATTATGTATCAGCGATGTCTTTCCCCTTTAACATTGCTTGCAGAGTGCGAATTTCTTTATTAGTCTGATGGCGATATCTCAGAGCGGGTGTGTAGTGTTACCAACTTCGCTGTGTACGGCTCTCGTAGCATTCGTGACAAGTGATTGAATAGTTTTTTAATACATTGGAAATGCGTTGAATGGTCGTATTACACCATGGAAGTATTAGATACTAATACTTCCATGTATTACACGATGATTCCTTGTTCGATTACTGAGGACTTCCATCAGGGAATAATTCTTGACAAACTTCTACAATTTATCGTATTTGCACACACTCCCGGGCAGTTTCTTCAACTGCGCATACGTTTCTACAAGGTTTTTCACGTCAGCTATCCTCTGAGTTATCTCCACTTTGTTCTGGTATAGATCCATGATTCTTTTATATTCCGACCAATTTCTCCGAAATTCCAGAAAACATTTTTGGCGTACAATGTGTCTTGTTCTGCTAACAGCACAACTTCGGCTAAATCCTTCGAAATCCCTTAAACATGGGACAAATTCACGCGATTATTACTTAATATTAATAATTCGTGCACCATTGCTTGGTAGGTCAATTGATTTGTCTCTTGTATCAAGAATTAACAGCAGTGTGGAGGAGTTTTGTCGGAAGAAAACCAGAGTTGTCTTTTTATCATTTGTTTCCTTGACTCTATGAGCTAAATCATAAGCTGGGAGTGAATTCTCTTGATATCTAATGGCTTTATCTTACTATCTTTAATGATAATAATATTAATGTCAATCACTGTACACATCTAGGTAATGCTACAGATTGCCAATTTGCATACGAACTTGCAATACCCAATGAGAACAGATGTGGATTTACGGCTAGAGAATCAATGTAAAACTCTTGGACAACCTCTTGTTCGTCGTTTTCCGCTAGGATTTTCACGTCTGCTTTGGCTAAACGGTTGCTGAAGTGTATATAGTAAGCTCCATACTTTGAATTGTGGAATTTTTTGCACAACACTTCAATAGTTTATTGTGTTGGTCTCGTAAACACTAAATATTGAAATATCTTGATTTTAGGTTACTACTTTGGGTGTGTCTTAGTTTTTCAAGAAGAATCACTTCATTTTTATTGAATATCTGATTGTTCCTAGATTATTTTAAAGTTAACTTTCTGAGGTTATATTCTATTCAAACCGGAAATAACCTAAAATTACCACTAATTACTTGAATTTCTTGAATTTTACAGACTTTCCTCCCCAATCTACAAGAACTCCTAGCTTCAGATAACTACCTGACAATGTTGGACAAAGACTTCCACGGTTTACCAGTACTATGCTGGGCGGATTTATCGAACAACCAAATTGTAGCCTTAGGAAGAGACTTAGTCAGCAAGACACACTGCAGAATTCACGATGGTGTACACGAATCTAACTTTGGGACTCTTAAGATTTATCTTAAAGGTAACACACCTAGCCTTAGTACGTAACCTTCCAAATAAAAGCTAACTTAACCTGTGAAAATGGATGAAACATAACATAACTTTAGAAAATGATTGAGATATAACATAACTTTTAAAAAATAATTGAACATCTTATAATCCTACAGATAATCCAATTTTATGTGATGCTGCTCTACCGGAAATCACTTCATCAATGGAAGTAAACCACACTAAAATCGTAGGTGTCTCCCACTGTCCGCCATTAAGCGAACAACCGGTAACAAGTAAACCTAACGCGTTTTTGGGGTACATCCCCGAAGTATCAACACCACAAACAATTCAAACCATCCAAACTATCCAAAACGAGAATATATACAAAGTTGGACCTAACAGCGACGCACGTAACCTTCAAGATTTGACTTACCCACCAATCAGCGAACATGAATTTGTCCCAATGCGACATAACAAGCATTTACATAGACCCGACACTGCGTTACCTTACCAGAACTACAATGAACCGAAGTATGGATCGATTCCTATGCAACAACAAACTCAAAATTATGAACCTGCTTACCAGAAACCAGGCCTACATGAATCTATTAATGCTCTGGTTCCTGACAACAATACACAGGTTACGAGCCCACATATAGTCACTGAACTTCCCATGAAAGACGAAGCTATCTATACCAATGTAGATCCTCACGTCCAACAACTACAAATCAGTGTTTTGGCTTCTGAATTAGAAGAACTACGCTCTCAAGTACAAGCGTTAGAGGCAGAGAATGAGCGTTTGCGTGGTTTACCAGAAATTCAACCTCCTGACGAAATACAAGTTCCTGATCGTGAAAAGCACGTGAAAAACAAAGATGAAGAAGAACGAATTTATGAAGAACCACCTCAAATGCTACCGTTGCCTCTGCAACTACAAAAAACACATGGTAACGATAGAGATTTAAACGTCGAAGTCCCAGAAACAATGCAAAATGAGCGCGTGGTGCAACCACGAGAAACTTAAAGGTTTCCGAGATATTTCTCATAAATATTCTCACACTTGACATTGACAAATCAATTAATAACACGTCCGATGCACTGTAGAGTGTAGATGAACCGCAACGACTGCAAACATAGACGACGAGTGCCTTATTATTATCAGTTTGATAAGCAGATAAGTATATAACTGTAGATTTTTGTGCTGAGTGCTGAAGCAGTCGACAATTGATTAACTTATTTAGAGAATTTATTATAACTAGTCACTACTTTAACTACTTGTACTACTGGTAACACATTGAGAATTTCCTTTTGCTGCTATTACGTGATGGTTATGATTATATAGTAGACAGACGCACATGTTATTACGAGTATTTTAATGATATCATTGGAATTCTATTGATATCAGAGAAACTATTTAATTGAATGCGTTAGACTGTAAATATGAATTATTGTTAAGGAATTGACACCATAATATTCAATAACTGGAAAACGTATGAAAGCGTATATTATTTGTATTTGATTGTAGAATAAGATAGAGATATTTTTATGTAAATAGCTTTAACACTTTTTCTTAGATATCTATGTAGGTCTAGTTCTCATGCGAGTCATAGTGACAGTCCTCTAATTCGTTAAAATCAAATGACAACATTGTCACAAAAGTCAAGGTCTGTCAATAAGTCGCAGGTTGTCAAATGTCAACGCAATCTTGAAACGTCACATTATAGCACAATGCTGTAGGTTAGTTGAATACAAGTGAAACACTTATAATATACAATTGCGATTACGTCGTCATGAGATACTTTAGTTTTCCTCCCTCGTAACAAAGTTTGTCCATATGCTGCATCTTGGGATTCATTGACAGACCTTGAACAAAAGTTACTTTTTCCCGCATGCGTATTAGATCTTAATACTTAGGTTTTTGTTTATTAATCGAATTACTTTCATTAAAACAGATGAGATCAGCAAATGGAGGCTATGGATGCAAATAGTGGTGAGAGGTGAGAATTTTATTAAACTGTTGATGACAAATATCACATAAATATTTGTGTATTATTGTAACATTGTACTTTTGTGTGTGGTATATTTATGTTATTGAATCTTCGTTAGATTTTAATAAAATTAGATGTGACACCAGCTATTAAAAACTGGACTTTTTCTGCGCATGCGCATTTCATTGCGCAGTCAATTCTTGTAAATATTTATCATAACACAATAAAGAAGTTCCAGTTATAATCAAACCTACACCGAGTAAAACTTCTAAAACACAATATAAATAATTTGTTTAAAATTTAATTACAGTTTATGCAAGTAACATAACAAATTAAGTTAGTACATACTTTTTGTGGGAGGTTGTTCGTTTAAAAACCAACCCATTAAAGCAGTAAAAACAAACGTTAATGAATTTGTGACTGGTACAGCTAGAGAAATATCCACTTTTTGTAGCGCAAAGAAATAAACTACAGAGCCAAGTTGATTGAATCCCATTGGAATTATATACTGAAAATGAGCCCGTAGTGTATGCAACATATCACACACATCAAACGAAGAATAAAAAGAAGAGAATATGGTTGCTTACCTTGTAATTTGTTATTAAATATTTAAGTTCCAGAAAAAATTGTTTTACTTTCGATTTATTTTTAACGAGAGTAATATCACTTGTGCCTTTTTTAATTAAAGGATTTGTAGCACCCCATAACACTGCTACTGTTATTAAACTACCTGTAATTAGATTAATGTCAATTTATTATATCTAGGCCTACATTAATACGCAGGAATTACTTACATATTTCGTAAATCATTGTATTTGTTTACTAATAAATAGTAACTTACTGTTTTTCAATAGTTGTCTTATATATTTATGTATAAATGAATAAATACTGAGTAATTGTAAATATTGTTGGTAATATAATACAGTGATGAAAATGAAAACGATGAAAACACTTTGAGGTTATAAAAGTAAAGATCTGTCGTCTCAGCTGATTAATTTATTTTTCTAAACTAAAAGTTGTTTATTTAAAGTTGTAAACGTTGTAAACATTATAAACATGAATGTAATAGAAGCAGTGAAAGCCTATATTAATAAAATGACCGAAGAAAGTGAGCCAGGTATGAAATTGCTGCTCATGGATAAAGAAACAACAAGCATAATTAGTATGGTCTTCGGACAATCAGATATTCAACAAAAAGAAGTGTTTTTACTTGAAAGACTGGATGCACGCAACCAAAGCAGTAACATGGGATTAAGATACTTAAAATGTTTAGTGTTCATCAGGCCAACACAGCAAAATATTGAACTGTTGTGCCAAGAACTCCGCAATCCAAAGTATGGAGCTTATTATATATACTTCAGCAACACTTTAGCCAAAGCAGATGTGAAAATCCTAGCAGAAAACGACGAGCAAGAGGTTGTCAAGGAAGTCCAAGAGTTTTACATTGATTATCTAGCCGTAAATCCACATCTATTCTCATTGGGTATTGCAAGTTCGTATGCAAATTGGCAATCTGTGGCATTACCTAGATGTGTACAGGGATTGATATCAATATTATTATCATTAAAGATATGCCCAGTCATTAGATATCAAGAGAATTCACGCCCAGCTCGTGATTTAGCTCATAGAGTCAAGGAAACAATTGATAAAGAAACAACTCTCTTTTCTTTCGGACAAAACTCCTCAACACTGCTGTTAATTCTTGATAGAAGAGACGATCCAATCACCCCACTGTTAAATCAATGGACCTACCAAGCAATGGTGCACGAATTATTAACAATTAGTAATAATCGCGTGAATTTATCCCATGTTCAAGGGATTTCGAAAGATTTAGCTGAAGTTGTGCTGTCAGCAGAACAAGACGCATTCTACGCCAAAAATGTATTCTTGAATTATGGAGAAATCGGTCAGAATATAAAAGAACTCATGGATCAATTCCAGAACAAAGTGAAGACACATCAGAAGATTGAGAGTATAGCTGACATGAAGAACTTTGTAGAAGCGTATCCACAATTCAAGAAACTCTCCGGGAATGTGTCCAAGCACGTTACAGTTGTAGGGGAGTTATCTACATGTGTTAAGAATTATTCCCTCTTGGAAGTGTCAGAAATCGAACAGGAAATCGTCTCACAATACGACCATTCAGCGCATTTACAAAGTATTAAAAAACTAATCAACCACTCGTCACTAGTGGTGCGAGAGGCGGACGCAGCAAAGTTGGTAGCACTGTACGCACTGAGATATCGCCATCAGACTAACAACGAACTTCGCACTCTGCAAGCAATGTTAAAAAGAAAAGGTATCGCTGATATCTACATAAAGAACATTAACAACGTGATCGAGTTCAGTCAATCACATCTCAAGCCAGCGGAACAAATGAATGTCGAGAATGCCGTGAAAATCACCAAGAGATTCTTCAAAGGTTTGAATGGGGTGGAGAATATTTACACGCAGCATAAGCCTGTCTTGCATGAAATACTTGATAGTATTGTGAAAGGGAGACTAAAGGATACACAGTTCCCGTTTGCGACGCAGTACTATCAGACGAATGGCAAACCGCAGAAGTTGATTGTGTTTATTGTTGGCGGTGTCACCTACGAGGAGAGTTTGACGGTGCATACGTTTAATAAAAACTTCCCAGGGACGCAGATTATTTTAGGTGGGACTACTGTTCATAATTCGAGGAGTTTTATGGAGGAGGTTGAGTTGGCTGTTCAACAGAAATCGCATTATCAGTAATATTTATGCTTCATTGGGTTTTACGCTGGGTCTTTCTATAAGTAAGTTTCACTATTATTTATTTGTTTGTTTCCACATATTGGGGTCATAAAATTCCTGACGCGTTTTCCAATTTTACAAAAAAAAAATTAATGAAATTTAGTTACTAAACTATGGTAAACAAGGTTCATTGTTGTTCCGTTTTAAAAACAAAATTATTGTTGAGCTTTTCTCGAAAATACGAGAAATATTACAGCGCAGGTTTGACATTAGTCGAAAAATAACGTTTTTTTCGGACTTTTCGGAGTTTGCTGATTTCGAAAATCACTTGAATGGTCGAGATTGAAGCACTGGACACACACTTACCGCTGATTCATTTTGGCGCTTAAAAAGTACTGAAAAAGTTGCAACGCGGCGTTTTCTTTAGCAATCGTATGAAAACGACATTTTTCCTCGACTTCTATGATATTTCTAACTAATTTTAATATGACGACAGTGGTCGTTTGTGTTATTTGATGTTTAGCAATAAAAAAGGAAACTACGATAATAGTGCAGGCATGGAACATTTGATCCAATATTCTATTATTATGTATTTTCTTTATTAGTGCACTATTTTGCTAAAATCAACCATGCCATGCCGTACGCATTATAAATTATCCGACACGCGCGTCTTTTTAATTATTTGTAAATAACGTGAGCTAGTTGTAACCGATCACGATCGCTCTACAACAATACAATAATGAATCGTACTATCCATTACAACAATATGAATACATCGATTGGTCCTCCAGTTTGCGAGAAATTGCAGAAGAGCTGCAATGTAAAACGCATACAGCGTATCATTGCCTAGCAACGCCTACTTTATTGATTTTCAGTGGTTACGGTTACGATGCTTGTTTATTATGGCGGTGAGAATATGTTTTTTTATTAAGTTTATTTACATAAAAACTGACTAATTGCAAGTATGTATAATATTCAAAATCGCTGTGATGATGCTTTGGTTCATTTTATTTGCTTAAAAATTGACGTCACAAATCATTATATTCTGTTGATCAGTTGCAAACGTGAATTCACCGTTAAGTTAATGATAATAATGCGAAGCGAAAACATCACATCAAGAAAAAAAAAGTTATATAATTTTTAGGATTAGAAAAGAATATATTAGATGAAAAAAATCAAAAAACAACGTTTTTATGAGTGTATCTAAAAAGATGAAAATAAAGTGGTCAACT
>JAODVP010094698.1:0-11317 GCA_025400035.1 Tetradonia laticeps
TGATATCTCCTTTGAATTAGCAAAATAGTATACCAATGATAGAAAATACCTTAAATACTTCGTGGATAATTGGTCTTTCAAAAACTTCCTCTATTTCGAGCACTTCCCTACGGGTCGTGCTCGTAAAATCGTGCATGTTTGAAAGCCCTAATAACTCATACTTTAATATAATATTAAAATTGCTTATGCTTCTTCTATGTATAATAGAAATTACGCTTAATTTATAGAATAAATGTAATATATGTACGATTTTAAGATTTTTCCTCCAAATATAGTATCCTCTAGTTTGTGTGATCATGTATATATTTGTGATGCATCACATTTTAAAAAATGTCTTGCACTTCTACCTTATGGTAGTTATATAATGCCTGGAGTTTCCACCACGGCTGCTTGCACGGACGTTGGTGTATCAAGTATGTAAGACTTTCAACGACTAATTGTGACCTGAGGTAATCCAACATGCCAATTTTCCTACCAAGGATAGTTTTATGATTTTCGGATGAATTGTGGTGTAGTACGGGCACCATCATAAGTCTTTTAAAAATCGATAACTCATAAAAAACCTTTTAACATGAAATCTTCTCTTACAATACGAAAATTTAAACAACGTTGCATAATTTTTCAAAGACATTTCTAAATCCTAAAGAAGACATATTTACTACTATGAATAAATAATGAGTCCAGTAATTTATTATTGAAGTACTTGCTATTTAAATCATAATTCACATTCACAATAACTCATAACCCGCGTCCTTCTCACACAATCAATCCGTGCACTTGTTAAGGCTTCCACAGTCATGCGGCATTCAAAGAAAATCACATAAACCTGGTATTTTTCCTAGGTAATTGGTCGTTGCTTGGCCAGCCAAGTCATAATAGTCTTCGAGGGTATCCTTTAAGAGGGTGCATTATAGGGCTGCAGTCCGAAAGCCGGCGAAACCACGAAAGAGCGCATAATGCGCGCGCTTCGCGATCGCTGGCGGTGGCGGCGGTGAGCGTCGCGACGGCGGCGGCAGTCGCCACGCGCTAGTCGAGCGCCAACCACCGTGCGTTCATCCTGCGATCAAATCGCACGCCGTCCACATGGCAAGCAAACGCGAGCGTTCGGTGTGCGTGGTGATTGTTACGCTACTCGTGCTGCTCACCACTGCTGCTGATTTGTTAGGTGCGTACAAACCAACACCTCATTTGTTTATCAGAATCAGGAGCGATAGTAGTTAGTACAACGTGGAAAAAAAGTGGCGCGCGTATATAAATTCATGAAATTATAGGCCTCGGCTATATAATTTGCACTTCAGCAACGTTGCTCTCACGCTTCATTTGGGAAATTAACACTGCGGACTTTTACCGGGAATGGGAATGAATTTTAGTGTGTGGATATCTGTGAAATGTGCGGATGTTTAATATTAGATAAACGTCAATCCTATTCCTTACCGAATGCATTTGTCGCTCGTCGAGCATACGAGCTTATTTGCACAACAAGCAGCATGCACTTCTGCAGAGCTTTTAGCGTGAATATTTTATACTAGAACGGGAAAAAAAGTTGCGTTCGCCAACTCCATCAGATTATGGTGTTTAGCGTAATTTGTAGGTTTAAGACATTATTTAGTTCTTTGGCCATTCAGGTAGCGGAAATAATAATATAAATAGTTATGATAAATATTTACGTAGAAATACAGTAATGTATTTTAAAATATGCAAATGGCAACTCACATTGAAAGAGCTCCCCTGCTTTATGTACACTCAAGCCGATTAGTTGTGGTGGACGCTCTCGGTCGTCCTGTCAGCAGGAGATATCCCTATATCCTCCTGACAACCGCTACCGATCTCCCAAATCTTTCAAAGCGTAGAGTTGAAATATGATAACCAAATGGCATGCGTATTAAATGTACAATTAACTACCCTTCCCCTTTCAGACTGAAGCTTTGACAGATTGAAAACTTGCATTAATCTGTCTGTGTCATGTGCATTGAATGAAATTTGATATAGGGATTTCCAACTGATAGATTTCATTATGTTCATATTATTAACTTCAGATTAGAGATTATAAAATTTGATAGGATTTTTTCGGGGCACTCACTGAGAGATTCTGTATTGCTTATGGATTTCCTGTAACATTTGTTCATTCTCTATACACACAGAAAAAACAAATATTTGAGAAAATGTTTGCTTAGGAATGACAGAATATCAAGAGATTTGTTTCTCGGGGATGTCAGGACTAGTCTAAGCATGCCGAGAATGCGGAATGACTGCTATCCACCAACGGAAGCTGATGCGAAAGGACGGCGCAGTCAAAATACAAAAGCAGGAAGGACACGTGCGGCATGAGGAAATAAAAATGTGGCAGCGAGTACGACAAGGGAGAGTGTTATCAATTCATATGAGTACACGTGGTGGATAGTGGGAAACTCGAAATTTAATCTTATTCGTGTCGTAATTCATACGCCATATGCAGGGAAATAATATCGGATAAATTCAGATAATATCAGATTTGTTTCTAGGATAAAGGGTACATGGATTTTCCTATATAAATTATTTATTTATTTAACATAATTTTTATTCTCATAGGCACATAAACGGATAACTTACTACGAAATATTTGAATTTGAGTTAAAGTTTGATTTGAAATAATAGTTCTCCATATCCTTATTAACTGTGTATGATGTTTAGAGTATTTTTACAATTTTTAATTCCTTGCGCAGGTGTTGATATTAACGATGACGAAATTGTGCACTTTTGAAATCTATAGATATTTGGAACAATGCGATTGATAATTTATTATCACAATTTTATATATATTGTTAGTGATTATTTATCAATTCTGTGCAAATTGCGTCAAGTTTTAGAATTATTTTATTATTTATCGTCATAGAAAATGACTTCGGAGTTAAAACCGGTTGTTGTTTGAATAAAAATATTGATTGGAATGAAATTAAATAATTTTAAAAATCACTCCAAATAGTAAGCAATTTCGCTATATTTTTATCACTGTTTACCAGTTTTTTTGTCATTTTCATGAATATTCAATTTCAATATATATTAACTAGCCGTTAGGACAAAAAGGTCAATCTTCATTTTATTAAAACAAATAATGTTTTATATCATAATACATGCACTTCAACAATATTTCTTTGTTTTTACCCTTGCGTAGTTTCTTGTTTTCATTTGTCTTGCACTTTTTGAACAACTTGCCATTTTCGGCACTTGTATAGACACAAATACAATTAAGTTACATTACAAACTTTTAATAGAGATCGTTCTGTCAACGTCGCCTTATGTTTTCGTACTCCCTTCAAATCATATCAGCAATTCTCTTACATAATAACAAAACAAATGGGTAAAGATCACACAGACATACTCACACATAGCCATGTTGCAGTTTTTTGGCAATTTCTTGGAAACAGCAGAACTTGGCGGTCTAATTGTTTTCCTAAGCGTTGCCGGTACACGGGCCGCTTAAGTTTGGGCTTACCTCCCTTACAGGAGGAGTACTGCATTTGCCCGGCCAAGAATTTTTCAATTCCCTGACCGAGGACCATACTCTCTCCCTCACAACCCCAGGGGGGTTGATAATGAGACAATTGTTAATCTGTGGTAGCTCAAAGTTTAGAGCAACATATAGGCAATATAGAGGTCTGCGGTTCGATTTCCAGCTACATCTTTTCATTAATAATCTCAACCCAATTAATACTGGAGTATGAAGTTATGAAATCGACTTTTCATAAAATATATCTAATAATGCCTAAAAATTGATTTTTAATGAAAGAGGAAGGTCAAATGAAAGTCAAACGGAATTTTTTAAATAGAATCCAATGTTGTTAGTCATCATTAGATACCTACTTTCACATTATATAACATAGCATAACCTAACCTAACCTAACCTAACCTAACCTAACCTAACCTAACCTAACCTGACCTAACCTAACCTAACCTAAAAGTCTGGATTCCATTTGAAAAAGTCTATTTCGTTTTCATATCTTATACGCTCTGTACCCTAAATCAATTTTTTTAAACCCTACAATGTTGCGACTTTTATATTTTATACTGCTCTCTTTTTGGCGAGTTTCGATAGCACTTTTCGATACCCATATGTAGTTATTTATACACTAAAGTGTTGTTTTAATGACGCTGCCTTGCATGCGATGATGTGCACGTAATAGAATTAATTGAGTGCAATTAATCGCACCTACCAGCCGCGTGTTTCGGACATGTGGGTTAATGGATTCCACCGAAAAACCTGTCAAGCTAAGTTACTTTTCGCACTAAATTGTTTAGGTTTATTAATTATCTATTCCGATTGAACAAATGTTGCAAAACATGGATTTTTGCGTTAATTTGTCCGACGGTTTATGGCTTTGTATCGCTTCCTACTAAAAGTAATTTACCTTTTCGGAAATATTTACTTGTTTCTGGTATCGCTAGAAAAAAAATTGATTATACAAAAAATTGATTTCTAATTACGCCCGTTGACTCTACTCTACTTTTTGCACAAGTTGGGCACATATTACCCTTCCTGTTCTCTCTCTTTTAACCCGACGTCAAGCCTGAGTTGTTATAATCACATTACGAATGTCTAAACATGAGAACACTCAATTAGCGCACGACGCTGTGCATTCAAGCATTACCAGTCCATGATTTTCAACTCGTGCACATTTACTTCATACACTATTGATATTTTTATGCAAATGAGCTTACGGATACAAAAGTGAACTGACGCAGGTAAACTTATCATAAATTGATGATCAAATATATTGACTTTAATATATAGTTATTTTTCCGTGAACTGCATTATTCTACTTTTCATTTCATTCATTGTATTCATTGTAATTATACTGTAATTACGTGGAATACTGTGTATTGTAGGTGCATTATTCCCGAACACAAATCCAAGAGAGTAGTCGAGAAATCAATGCATTCACTAATCCGTGCTTTCTGTCTGTGTTTCCGCTAATGCAATTATTGCAAATAGAAACGGTCAGAATGTACACATTGATGCCGTCAGCGTCGGAGCGGCCTGAATGGCGCTTTCGATATTGTTTCTTATTACATTTCGGTCGTCAGTTTCTTGTTTCGAAGCCTGCCAAGCTTGCATGTCAGCTTTCCGAAGGGATATAATGGATCACGTCAGAACAAATAATGCACTAATAAAACAAGACGTTGTCTTCAATTCTCCCTGCGGGTGTGAGCCAGCTATGATGGGAACCGAGATAGCTGGATTAAGCTGTGGACTATTGTCTGCTCGGATTGGAACATTGATGGGTTCCGGGCTTTGAATTTGCATCAATTTGCAGTGTTTAGAAAACTATTAATTAATTATCTTTAATTACCTATACATATTGATTGGATTGAATGGAGTTGCATGTTTGATGCCGTGGAACCAGAATTCATTCTAATTCGAGGAGGGGTGAAACGGAGTGAGATGGTGCAAAATATTTAACAGCTTTCTCTAAAAATCTATTTTTTAGAATTATTGGTCGATCATATAAAAAGAATTTAGAAAAAAATATTTATATTAACTGCTTAGTCTCGCAATTAATATCTTCTTTCGGTCAAACTTGGCATATACATACTTAATACTCGTAGCATTTTTCAAATTACATATTTACTTGAAAGAAAATAGGAGTGAGATGGGTCACCTTTTGAAAAATATTTATATAGAATAAAATGAGGGAAGGCGCACATACGGGGAACGTGGACCAGTTGTTATATCTTCCGTTTCCCTCACCTGCTTAATTTGAAAAAAATCATAGGCGTGTAGCACGATATTTTATACCAGCAGACGAAATTTGAACGAATTTGGATAATTATCGTGATAGCTAGACAATAAACAAAAACGGTGCGTGCATTCCCGAGCGTATTTACGTATTTTGCGTAACGTAGAATTCTTCTGCAGTAATAATAATGCACTTATTCCGGTGGATATTTAATTACCAATATAGTTTAAGGTCTCCTGATACCGCGTCAAGGGAAGTTGTTCCCTTCATGAGAAGTGAGTAGTATCTTCTACAATTCGTATGTAAATTCGTAAATTCGTGAATGGCTGTGCGACTAGCAAAACTATACGTCAAGATTGTCTGACGAGTAAGCAGAGTTCTCGCCTCATTGAGCTTTCAATAAAAAATGTTTTAAAATAATTTTTTCTAGTAAAATCAGCAATATTACAGTTGCTCATTATCCAACAACGTTTGTTTTATCAATAACAAATGTAATTTCATTATTTTCCTAGAAATTAGACTGATTTGGTAAAAAAAACCACTACCCTCCTCAGGTTCCTCAGAGTGTGGGGCAGTCGGGATGAATTTGAAACATTGCATTATTTTTGGTTTATTATATAGTAAAAAAATCTGAAATTTTTTATACGATGAAGTCAAATGATTAATGGTGATGATGATGATGATTATTTTTCAAAAATCGGCCTAAGTTCTCCCACTTTACTCTACATTTTGTAAATCTGAAAATTCAATTTTTCTTTGAATTGTAGTATAGACGATCATATAAAAATTTCACCATTAAGAAAAATCTCGGGAGTCCATTATGCCCCGGACGCCCCAATATGTATTGTCCACTGTCACAATTAATATCTGATTTTGTCCAAATTACGTATGCACATCTTAAATTTACTCAATATCCATATACATGTTATTTCCTCGAAAAAATAAATACAAAGAATGGACCATCCTCCCCAAAGGCCCTTCTCACCTCGCTTTATTCTAGAGAGTAAAGTAATATGTATTGTTCCGGAAATTTAAACGTTATTGTAATAGAGTATTGTATTAATTTCGTTAAACAATTTACAGTGGTATTAATATATTTACCGCGGGAATAAATAAGTTCATATTTATTTATTTGTATATTTATTAAAATTTAAAAGGCAATTAATCGAAATATATCTTTTATAAACATCTGTGTAGTGAACACCGCTGTAATTGTTACATCCGGCTTATCATCCGGGGAACTTTTTACTCAACTCATAGAAAAACAACGCAAACAAATGTACGTAAAGCATGTTATTTCATAAATTCGTGATTTTCACTGCACCGAGACACAAAAGTTTAATAAGCCAAACAATTAAACGTTTAAAAGCAAACAATTACAGCACATTTGAAACTTGAAATTCGAAATTAATAATTCTCAATTCTCCATTCGTCATGTGTAATTTGTAATGCAATCGGTACAAATTAATTAATTTTAATAGAACGATACACGATGCATTCTCTTTATAGAATAAACAAGCGCTTATTATTGCACTATGCAGGCGAATGCGAAGCTCTGGTGTGTGTAGAATTCACGATGCGTGTTTTAATCGATTCGAAAAGACTCGACTTCATCATTGCGAGCCGCTGTCCAGAGTGAAGCACTCAATACGCTATTCAAATGGCGCACATTTATTAGCTCCGGCAACACGCGTCCTAACTGAGCAATAATCATTAATCGTGATGGTGATTTCTCCTTCCATACGAGAATATCCGTACATATACATTATCCTTACATACGAGGATATGCACACAGTGTAGCAAGTGTCATTAGGCCACATGTGTGTTCATATCAGGATGAAACAGCACGGTGATCAATGCGAATCGAGTAAAGTAATATTGAAAGTAAACATATATGCTTGAATTAATATTGACAATTTTACTATCGAAGAATTTGCCAGAGTACGAAAATAAATGTTTAAATCATTCATTGGAAAATCAAATTTATTAGAGCGTGTTAAATGAAAACATATTTCATATACATGTAAATAATACAACTAAAACAATTCAATTTTAAAGTTTAACTAATCGATATTATTTTTATTATAACAGAAGTTATTTCATCAGGATCATCGCCCATTTTCCTTTACAGTTTGATTAACACTAAATAAGACGGCGAAATCTACTTAATCATGTATTTTATTTTAAGTTATTTTGTCCAATCTTTATGATCTTTGTCAAAAACTAATATACAATAAATCAAATAAATGATTACAAAATAATGTGAATTAACAGATGTTTTAGTCGTTATTTTTTATTAAATTTGCACATTATACTAATACAATAAAATTAAAAACACTTAATCAATCAACCCAACTGGCCATTATTTACAACCAATTGAAGTATTTCGGGATTTATGACAATACCCGATACAATCTCGATAAAAAAAAATCCGTGAAAATGATTTCGTTTCTAAATAGTCTAGGCAAGCTTCCCCTTGAAGCTTTACATCGAACTTCAAATAACCGTGTATATATTTTTTGTTTTATGTGTTTTGTTTTAAAAATGTAACAAAATATTATTAATTTTGATTGATTGATAAGCATTGAGGATAATAAATATTTAACTGCATCATAATAACAATAATTTCGTTCTACTGCGTTATAATTAAAATATTACAATACAATTTTTATTGAATTATTTCTATATAAAATAGTTGTTTTATAATTTTTTTAGTAATTCTTGGTGAAGGCGCCGGGTAAAGTCTATTGTTTTATATTATGTATGACGCTGTCAAAACATTGAAAAATTGTTTTTATAGAAATCTATCAGAATTCGTCGACCTAAAACGAGTAAATCCAGTGTTGTAACGACCCATCGGAGCATGCACCTCTGGGGGCGCACATTAGCCGCCTCCGCACTCGATAGCTCGTAATAACATAAGTTTGCGTTTATTATGGAAAATTCGAAGCTCGCGTGTGGGTTATTATGCAGAAAGTTTTCTTCGACGTGTGCACCGGTTGGAATTTCGGTCAAGGGTCAAAAAATCGAACCCGGAGCTGTTGTTTCAGCTTGCTTCACGCGCAATAAACAAATTTAGCAACTAAAACGAAAACAGTATATCATAATTATTGGTATATTATTACAAGCTTTACTTACAAATATAAATATATATTAATATATCTTTTTAATTACTTAAAACTTATTTTTACAGTTTTAGTCTTTCATGTGATTCCTTGCTAAATAATCATTTGCAGTCCGAAACTAACAAAAACAAGAGGTTTCTATGATGTAGGAGTATGTATACATGTTTTTGTACCTCTAGCATCGTTCAAACCAATGCGTGCACTTTGCCGACCACACACATGCCATACATATGCCGCTTCCGCTAGACAGCCGCCGGCGGCAAAGCCGCAAACACATGACGACATGCTGCCAACGCGGTATGCAAGCAATGCTCGTCCAGCCGGTGCTGAGGGATAAGTATGGTTGGTGCGCAAATGGCGTTTGTTTGAAAAATGTGTGCACTTCGTTATATTAGGCTGTGCTGCCGCCAGGGAGAGGTGGCGTGCTAGGAGAACCCCTCGTGGCTTCGAGTCGCAATTAGAATTTTCCGCTCGATTAGTCGATACGGTAAAAACACACATTCAATATTATGCGTTCCATGTGGGGAAGAATTTTACCATTTTCCGTGAAATCTTTAGGGAGAATGTTACGGCAAATGATAGGAAAATCCTGTTATTAGTTACTCTATTGAGGCGTTCAACATTCTCGACGAGAAAATCTGGTAACTCCAGTTTTAGAGAATACTTTAGTAAATATCTACAACGTAGTAGGTGAGTAGGTACTTTTCAAATATTGTATGTTTGCCTTTGCCATTTGGCATGTTGCCCTCTGCATGCCTTGCATTTCGTCCTCCCCCTGACCAAAAATAGCGATATGACCCTTACTGGTGGCATTGCCAATAATGCAAAGCGACGGCCAGCTCAGCGCAAAATATTCAATGTCTATATCAAAAACACCATTGTAAGATATTGAAGATGGTCTATCCGGACTTTCTCCTGCTCCCACTCGCACCCTCCGCGTGTTGGCTAGGGTGACGCCAACCGATGTTCTGCATTCTCCGCTCCGTTACACCAAACTAATTGGGAGCGCTTTTCCAGGACGCCGCCGCCGCTACCATCATCGCCGCCGCGCCGCGGTGCGGCTAAGGTTAACGAGATAACACTCGACCGCGCGCACGCCCCCCGACCACGGAAAATTTACGCCGACTTATCAATTTATGCGCGATGATCTCGCACATAATGCTATGCAAATTGCAGCCGACGTTGTGCAAACATAATTGCGCGTGAAAGCCTCTTGGTGGCAAATTACCCTCTCATTGCATCGAGATTTGCTTATTGCTTATTATATTTTACTATAATACTACTCCACGTCAGATTTAATGCTCCCAGAGTTGGAATCTCTTGAATCTCATTGGAGCGGATGTTAACAACTATAACACGTCAGCAGTGTAATTAGCACGTCAAAGCTACGAAGAGTGGATTATTCCGCTACACTACAAGTTTTGTTACGCATTAAAACTGTTTAATATTTAATACGGATTTTGTGTTATAAATATTTATACAACAAGTTCTGTAGTTGAGTGGAAAGTTGTCTGGGGTAACATACAAAAAGTTACTTGTAATTGTTAGCATCATGTTCATCGTAACGTTGCCGAACAAAAGAACGAAACCATTAAATTAAATTGTATAGTCCGGGTTCCGCAAATGGCGCTTACATTATGCAAATGCCCAGTGGACATTAACGCTCGTATTCAATGTTTGCTCGCTTCATTTATGCAAACGTGTTTCGTGCAGGTGGATAATATATTTGACTAAATTTGAGTACAAATCTCATTAGAGGTAATTAATACTAACTCGATTTTTGTTATTATATACAGAGTCATGGAGACAATTGCAAAGTGCTTTGTCAGTATTTATTATCAAATATATTGAAAAGTAATTATTCTTCATACATTTTTACTTCTAACTCGGAAAGTTAAGAAGATAACACACAAAAAGATAATGATAACTGATAAGATTTGCTTTAATATGACGTCAATTTCTTTGAAATTACATAAAATTTGACAAAGATACAAGGTGTTGAAAAAAGGAACTCCAAAAATATTGATAAGTAATCATTCTTTATGCATTTTGACTTCTAACCCAAAGAGAAAATATAATAAAACATTTTTTTACAAATTTAACGATAACTGATTCCAATACCTATAAAATATGATCAATTTCACTAAAATTTATCTAAAATTGACAAAGATACAAAGTATGAAAGATCCAAAAATATTCATAATTAACCATTGTTTATAAATTTCCTTACACGTCGAAAAGCGTATAAAATAAAGTAAAATTTCAAAGAGATTTTGATAACTGAGAAGATTCCCTATAACATGACGTTCACTTCCTTGCAATTACTCAAAAATTGGTTCCTAATAAGGCCACTTGAATGGAATCCTGGTTCTGCTTCTTTGTAATAAAGAAAGAAAGAATTGTAGATATGAGAAGATGTCAAGTGTGCGGCACCTATGTCCACGAAGAGTGCGTAGGACTAATTAAAGAAGATAAAGG
>JAODVP010094709.1:0-11314 GCA_025400035.1 Tetradonia laticeps
AAAGGATATTTATTGTAAAATAGAATAATGCCTGCAAAAGTTTTGACAAATCTGCTATTTTGATAAGAATACGTTGAGCTGTGTACTTCGGCTGAAGTACAAACTCCTTATTAGTACTAAGGAAGGGCTTAGAGGGTTTTCCACCCGAATTCGCCAAATAATAACGTCAAATGCCCAAATACGGATCCTAGTTCATATTCGGACCAGTTCCTCTACTATTGGGCTGACTAAGCACCAGTACGCAAGCCTACACAGTTGATTGCCAAAATTTGGACCATAGCTCCAATATAGGTCATAATGAATTGTTGGAGCAGTTACCGCTTTTGGCCAAATATATATCACCTCTTTTTTTAATGTCTTGAAGTTCTAATTTTTTTAATAACTCCCATAATCATATAACAAATTCAGAATTTTACTCTTCAACCAAACCATTATTTATGGGAAATAAATGAAACTCGACAAATTCGACAAAGATTAGGGAACTGTAACGTTTCTTTCATTGGCGAGCAAAGATCAGAAAAACATTTTGGCAATTTATTTAAACGCAAAAACTCAATCAAAAACTTGAATACCAAAGCTAAAAACTACCTACTTTTTCATTAAAAATACTGCAAAAGACCCAAGCCAAATTGATTTAAAAATTAGGGTAAATTGGCAAAAATTGTGAGGAAGTCAGGAAATATTTTTAGACCCAAAAAGTTGCTACCATGATAACGCAATTTTCATAAACGTGTTCTCTTTGCCTGTCCTGGCCCTCTTGCTCCAACGGGGAAGATACGTAGTACGGTAACATGAGTCACCCAATGAAATAATTGCAATTTCAAGGAAATCAATGAAATTACATATAATTTTTTAGTGATAGAATGAACTGAATTGAATTAGGAGATAATAATATCGACAGCTCAATGAGTAAAGAGTACAAGTCCTCAAATCACAGCCATCAGACGGCATTGAGCGTCTAGCTTGCACTATGGACTACTAAAACATATAATGGTCACTGCGGCTTACTATTAGCCAAGCATAGTGTGGCCCATGTTACCCCAACCATAAGGTATTGATGAAACAAGGCTTATCACTCCAGGGATGTGACAACATGGTTAAATTTTCCTGACAACACGTCACGTCCTTAAATTACCCCATGTTTCCCCAAGACCTGTGTTCTCATTCTTACTCATTAAAAAATGAAGTTTTTGTTTTAAGATAAACCCATTTCACCCCGCTTTAACCTATTTTGAAATTTTGATTGCGCGAACGAATAAACTTAAGTTCTGATATGTACGAACTCTAATTCAAATTCAACTCCAACTTGATTCAACATCAACTAAGTACAGTTACGTACTTCTTACAACTTGACATAAAATATTCATAAACTTATTCAATTCTCCCTTCTCCACGTAGTTTCCTTTTATTTTCCATTTTCTTCATAAATGTTGGTATGTGTATGTGTTTCTTCCACGGAACAAATAACAATTTAAAATGTTTCGTTAAATTTACATTCTCATGACTATTTAATTTTCCTACTGTTTAGTTTTAAAATACCACATGCTCTGCCTTTCGTTTTCCGCTCCACGGTCTTCTATTTTTATATTCCTGCGACCATCGATTGCCGCAGAATAATAGAAATCGCCCATATTGTATCCTTTTCACTGTTTACGTGGTCAGTGTTTAGCGTGACTAGCTCTGAAATATTAATATCATCGACTTTTACCCAACACAATACAGAATACATATGTGAGACATACAGAATCTAATAATATTAATGTGGACGGCAGACAATGCGTGTGATGTGAATAAGAACAACACGTATGGAAACACGAGCAATGGTTTGCATTATGTTGCACTGCATTTCATAGCATTTAATTTACGTGCGTCTAAACGAGTCGAGTGCATTTTTAGTCATAAATTCCGAATAGGAATACGAAATTCCATCACTCGGTAATAAACCACGGTCGTAATAAAGAATATACTGGGTGTGGTGAATTAAAATCGACTTATGTAGACATTAGATTATCAATAATGTTATTCAAATATTAAATGGCCTGGTTTGTTTTCAACATACAACATGCTGGTATATACGATTTGTTCGTACGAGTCGTCGAATATGAGTAAGAAACTGTTGGAAGTTTTTGAATCGCTCAGTATTGAGTCCACAGTGGGGTGAGTTCGTGCGTTCATAATTACAATAATCGCAATAATAACAATGCCTACATGCGATTCATGCGGTGCATTGCTTAGGTTATAATGTGCGGAGGAAACAATGACCGGTATGTGAGTGCCAATTTGAATATGATAGCTATTGAAAATTGTATTTCATTGCTTAGCAACCTGGAAGGAATTCAAGACGACGTTTGCAGTCGCTAAAGAAATACAATTTGAATTGAATTATACAGTGTTGGTTTATTTACTTATAATTTACGAGTACACACAACGAGAACTTCGCATTCAAATGTACATACACGAGGGGGAGAATTATTTTTATTCCTTAAGTTGCAATTAATTCAACCCACATTTTCCGTTATATCAGGTTTTTTAAAGAAAACGTTATAATTCCCTTTTAAACGAATGCATCTTATTTCATTAGTAGCGTCATGTTTTTCTACGCAACTCTGTTATTGCGTCATTTATGATTTGTAGGGGCGATATTGTATTGTCAACATTGAAAAACAGAAAAAATTACAGATTTCTACACTCCCACTTTTTATTATAAATTTTACGTATATGCACATGTATGTATGTATTTATTAATTGAACATACTGTAAATACTGGCAATCGGTATTTCATTTCCAAAAATGAATATGTATGCACATTAATGGTAAAATATGAATTTTAATGTCGTATATTTAAAAAAATATTGAACATGTAATGTATAAAAAGAGGGGCGTCATTAAAATATTAAAAATTTGCCGGTACGGTTATAATATATATATCAATCATTTATTGCGTCACTATTTTTATAGCCCCTTCCTATATACAGGGTGATTTGACCCTAGCCTAGACCATATAGAATCATTTGAGCCGCAATCATTTTAGTCCAAGTCTTACGAATTTTTTTAGTCGGTTTTGGAGAAAAATCCCAAAATATTTCAAGTGGTTGTAAATAACTGCCGGTTGGGATGATGAATCAAGTATTTTTAATTTTATTCTATTGGTACAATGTGTAAGTGCAATAAAAAACCACGTTATCTGTTGCATCAGAATATTTTTAAATGATATTAGGTAATAGAATAAATTAGATAAAGCAAAGGTAAATTTAAAATATTGAACATATTTAAATTTGGGAGTGGGTGTATCTATGGTCACATCTTTTGAAAAACTTCCTTGGTTAAAGTACCTTCGTTTTTAGTATCATTTATGCACATTACTCGTAAATTAATTAAACTAGAGCCTACACACCAAACTAAAAGCGAAAAAATTAAAAATGTAACATTTTTGCTTTAAATAATAGTGTTTTTGGGTAATAAATGGTAATAAAGTTGATTTCTAAGACATATTCATGGAATTTTATTTTTTATTATTTTATGTAGAAAAATTATGTTATCCCCTGAACTTTGTTAACAATTTACAAATTTCTGTGAAAAACTAAGTTGTTGGAATCCCCTATATAATAAAATCGTATGTTGGTCGGTGTGTATGTCTATCCGGATGTCCGCGGTTTTAGCGCGCGTTCGCACCAAGTAATAGTCGCGCCGAGCAGCGGACGAGTGGAGACCAAGCAATAGTTCGCGCTGAGCAGTAATTTGTGAGCTATGTACATAAATTATACTAAAAACGTAAGTATATTAACTGAGGAGGTGGCCTCGGTGGCGCATTGGTTAGCAGTGCGGTTCCTGCGTCTGCCAAACTGGTGTCGAACAATGCATTCAAGGGGGTCGCCGGGGGGTAAGTACGGTCCTCGGAAGTCTATTCCGAGGGTGGTTGCAGTACTCCTCCTGTAGGGAGTTAGTACAATAGGCCTCTAACCTAACCTAACCACCTTGTGTGGTGGCCGCAGTGCTGTCAGACGGCTATAGTCTGACCTTCCGCTCTTTAAAAAAAATGAGGTTTTTCAAAAGGTTTGACCATAAATAAACCTACTCCCAAATTTTTAGAAGACCACCAACTTCAAAAATCAGTTAAAAAATAATCTGATGAAATAGATGTTTTAAACATGGTTTTATATTGTACTTACACATCATACTAATAGATTTATTTATGATCCATACTGGCCTTTATTAGAACAAATTGAACTATTTCGACATTTCTCAACAAAACCGGTAAAAGTTCGATAAAAAAAATCCGTGAGACCTGGACTAAAATGATTGTCGCTTAAATGATATAGGCTAGCTTCTTCCCCTTGAACCCGCCTTCCGCGGGTTGAAACGTGAGATAATTCGGTTTTTCGGGTATTTCTTCTCAGAACCACAACCGCACAACGCGGAATAGTAGATCTAAACTAGGGATGTCAATCTCGGGTTCCGGAATTTCGAAATCCTGGGAGCCCGTTTTTTTTATTCTGAATTCCATTTCCAGGGTTTTTGATATTTTCGGGCGTGATCATTTAAACATTTCCATACGCTATTCAATACCCGATGTTAGGAGGAGATGTTGTTATAACATTTTAATATACATGTATTTTAATTCCATTAAAGAGTAAAATATTATTACATATTTTTAGACTTATAACTTAGAGGATTATTTATGTACATAGAGTAAAACGGGGAAACACTGATTGTCTTTTGAAAAATATTTATCACCTTTCTGTTTTTAACCATAAAATGCTAATGTTTCTAAAATACCTACATCAATTATCTTTCTTTGTCCCACACAAATTTCAGAGTTTTCAACTAAACTAAATAACGCAATGAAATTAGTCTAACTTCAAGGAAATCAATTTTTTAAATTAATAAAATAAATTTATTTGAATTGTAACCATTGAATATTTCTAATATTGTATTCGAAATATTGATTATTTTTGCAAAATACTACATATATATTTCAAATTTTTTAAATTCAATTTCTTATCCTCCGAAATATACTTTTTATGTAAATATGTATGTATTTTAATTCTATTTCCAAAATTAATTTAATTGTTTTGTTTATTCCTCCCGGTCCATCCGATTCACCCCAAATCTAAACATTATTATTTAATTCCCTTAAATTAATATAATAATATTATTACACATCTACAGTTAAACTCATTTAGTCCTGAAGAAGCAAGCATAGGTCAGAAAGCGCAACGTCGACGCGAAGAATTTAAATACATTAAGAAAAATAAGCTAAGAATTGCCTCAAAAATATTAATTAATTAAATAATTTTGCAGGTGTTCACAATTACGTTGCAACAATGTTTTATGGATTTATGTTAGTTTAAATATCATAAACAGGGTTGCCACATTTCTGTAAATCCAGGAAATGAAGAAATAGTCGGGGAAACCATGGAGAAATCAAGGAAAAATAGAGCTGTTGTAACATTTGCGAGAAAAGAACAATTTTTAAGACACAAGGGAAACCTCGTCTCCCAGAAAGTAGTCTCTCTGAAAATACTTTTAAAAAGGCGAACGAAACTGATCAAAATGTCAGTGAAAATTGCAAAATATAGTCTAATAATCAGGGAAACGTCAGGGAATTTTATGATGCGACAAAAGTGACAACTCTGACAAAGGAAATTATTTTTTTTCACGTTGACATGTGGTTTTATGAATAATAGATCCTTTTAAATGAATATGAAGCAAAAACATTTTATTATTAAACTTTAGGAAACCTAAGTAAATACAGAGTTGTATTTATTTAGAATTTACTAGAAATTATTAATGTACTCATATTTTTGTTTACAATATTGATTCAATTTCAATATTTGTAATATTCATTCGTATATACATTTATACACACATACAGCATAAATCCGATATATGCGTGTCGTTATTGAGAACAGTTTGCACATGAAATCCATCGAGGAACATGGAAACATGCCACAAGTTGCTAGCACGCATTACTGGTTACTGCATTATTGCATTATACCATATTCGCCCGCTAACGCGAACCTATAAATATTGGTGACTCATCGACAAAGCACAGAGAGTGCATCGAATGCTTGAAGCTGGGATCGTACGATTCAACTTATTCTACGAGTATAATCTATATGATCAATAAGTTGCTTATACAACTCTTTGTTACATTGATACATTTGCATGCACATATATGTTGTGTAGATACTTACTATATTTATTTTTTCTGTTTTTGTGTGTTGCTAGTTGGCTTTAAGTTTGAATTTTCGGTTTGCGTTTTATAAAAGTTTGTAAATTCCTTCCTAAATCTTCCAAATATGTAGGTACTCACAATTTAACCTTCTTTTTAGTAGCGATGACAAACATCAGTAGTTTGCGTGTTTATGGATATTAATTGATCTTAATTGCAAATTGCAATCGTATTTATATTAATTTCTCTTGCATTGTTGTTTTCATGAAAAATGTCAACATTTCTGAACTTTTTTGATTTATTCATCTGTACTACCAAAGTCCAGGGCCTCAATCGCTTTTTCCAGATACTTAAATATTCAATAATATGTACACATACTTTTGTAGATAAAATTTTAAGTTTTTGTAGGGAAATGTTTTCAAGTGCCTATAATTATTTTAACAACTTTGGGTTGTTGGACTTCCTACAAAAAAATCCCAGAACGTTGATATTTTATCATTGACTCACGTACTTACAGATCAGAAAAAATCCACTACCTTAATCAGTTGTTATAGAAATATAAAATTATGGGTTGATATTAAATCCGGCCTCAAACTACTTCAACAAAACAAAAGATATGGAAATAACCTCGAAATAATTTCATTAAAAGTACCAAGTTCGATCATTAGTAAAGGCAGTGAAATTATGCAAGTGCCAAGGTCAAGATTTGGAAATACGATGACAGCAACTTAACCATTATAATTAAAATATGTGCTCTGCGTCATTGTATTGCCTAATCATGATCTTCAATAATTTCCATACTTTTATTGTCGAACGAACGTGACAGTTTTTACAAATTTGTTTTTATTTGGTCAGATTATACATTGTATTACACATTTCAGAATTAAAAATGCATACATAAACAAAATATATCTTGTATTGTATTTTAATAAATGCCCCGGATACTTAAGCCCGGTACTTGTTGACCTTGATATTAAAAGAATGCTATATAATTCGTATTATAGATTAAAATGTTTTAGTATGTAGTAAATAGTTAGTATGTACTGGAATATTAAATGCAGTGACTGACTTAACTAAAAATAGTTTGAAGTAGGCAAAAATGCGATAAAATACTATGTATATTGTAATATATGTATGTTGGAGTTGTTCAGATAATTCCATTTCTGCCTGTGGTTGATAACTTTAATGTCAACGCGGTTCATTAGTATAATGTCGTGATCGTGCACGAAATGAACAAATGGAATCGTTTCCTATGTGGTTATCGCAATAAATTTATTACATGATTTACATCGATAAAAATCTATAGTATAATAAACATCTATGAATCACAAACTAGAATATTTTGCATTTATTAATTATAAAATAATGCTGTAGTAATGCGTAGTAATGGAAAATGTTGTCTTTGCATGAAAAATATGTTTCATAATACATATTATATCTAATACATATAATAAAAGCATAAAATTGTGGGGAGCGTCAAGTGAAGAGAGTCAATGGAAGACTGCACAGACACTCCATTCTGCTTCATGTTTTATACTATGTAGAGTAGTGGGGAGCTTGAGCAGGTTAAGTGGTAATGCCGTCTCCATATTATGATGCATAGTAACATTTGTGCTCTTATTTATTTCTTCAATGCATACGTAGTTTTATTTGGTTAAAAGTGTTGTATTAATGAAAATGTCCGATCAGATTCCAATTGAGATTAAAAGACTATTAATTTTTTGCACCCCTGCTGCTGTTCCTCCGTTGTTATTTATAAACACGCCGTGAGGCACGATCCGTACGCACGAATCGCGCATAAAAATGATCATGATTGGTGATCGAACGCGTCGGAGCGACCGGGGTACATAGAGGCTTGGCACGACTAACCTTGACGGTGAACTTGTTGGCTTTGAACGCGCTTTACACTCTCTAGAAATAATTTATGTAGGTACATATATATTCTGTATTTTTTTTATTCATTAACTATATCTCTAACAAATAAATGCTGCGGCGCTTTGGCTATATATGTAAGGTACTATTTCACATGCTCATTAGTAGTATGCGAAAATGTGTGTTATTAGCATGCCAAATATGACCATGCTAATAATATCTATACATTTGATAGCAATAAGCATGCTACTTTTGAGCTCGATCTTGATTAAACTGAGTGATCGATACTAGTCATACAAAGAGTGTGCACTAGAACCATATCTGTACATACATCCTTAAAGCATGCTTCACTCGCCATTTCTGTATTTTTGAATGTATTATTTCTAATGCTGTATTAAAAAATTAAAAGATGGGCTCAATAATGACGTCGGTTTCTAACTTAGGAAGGTACAAACAAGCATAGCCTTTAATAGAATATAGTTTCCTAAAGCCGCTTCTGTGCATGTTTGTAATTACAAATGTAATTAAGTAACATTCTGTTGGTATATATTGTATGTATTGTGTTTTATTTATTAAAGTATGAACGTATTTTGCGAATTGTAGAAAATCAAGGGTAAGGTAAATCTACGGTTTATACGTATTATACCTATACTTGAATATATTATTAGCCTTCCCTTAATCCTTAAGTCTTCAATGTTCTTAAGAGTCAATATTGCCTGAATATTTTTATGATTCATTCGTGGCGCAGCTGTACTTACTGTTACAAGCAAGAGCTTCATCACACAGAAATTCCTTTAATTACCCGAGTACGACGAGTTCCTGCCCTCCGGAACAATGTACAATACACCCATTTGCACACACTTACTGTCAAAAATGATGTTGCATTTCTCTTAAGGTGCTGAATCCCCAAATATGGGTACTATAATGAGATTGGTGTATCGATTTTAGTTTCCTAAAGTTTGTTCTAAATATGTTTGCAATTTCAAATGTAAATACGTTTACATTCTTTCGGACAATGTTGAATGCTAAAAAATGCGCGCGTACGGCTTGGCACAGTACTCCGTACGGTCGACCTTGGCGTGAACTTGTTGAGTGTGGAGTATTGAGCAATGAGCAATAAACATTCGCGCCGTGTTCGTCCGCAGCCCGAATTGAAGCCAGCACATATTATTTTTTGGCTTCGCTTCCATTTTCATTTCACTTGTTTGGCTCGATTAGAATCACAGCATGACTATTACATGACAAAAGCAAAAAACAAAATAATCAGCCTGTACGTTGTATGTAATAAATTTCACATCCATAAATCACGAAAATATTTAGATAAACATGATTAAGGCATCGTAACTCATAACCACATATATGTACATATTTTCTAAGGAAATTTATAAGCATACGCATTAAATTTTGACATTATATTAAGAGAAAAATATTTGTTGTTTCTTTTGAAATTTTAATCCTGTCAAGGCAGATCATTACATGATAATTTCGAAAATTTTCATTAAACCAATAATTTACTTTCCCTCCCAATCTGTTAACTTTTTGCATGTTTGCCATGTCATATCAAACACGCACATGATAAACAGAACGATGCCGCTGCGACTGGCGAACAGTCGAAACAAAGTAATCACTGATAAACCCGCGAACCTTTTTCGCCGTTTTCAATAACATTATCGTTATCGTTCGTATTCAGCGCCGACATTATCGCTCTCGCGTATCTCGCAATTAAAACCGGCGACCGTGTGTACGCTGGCCCACGGTGTGTTATCGCGCTTATCAGTGCTATCGCCCAGCAAGCTCGTAACATCAATTCGTCCCTTCTGTAATCTCAAAGTCTCTTTGTGCGTTGCGTTATTTTACAGTGAGGCAGTTGTATGAGATTGTTGTTTGTTTTTCACTTTCATAGTAAGTACATATTTATTCTCGTATTTTTTTGGTTCATGTTTGCCACAATGTGAGACAGCGTGACATTTATAGTTATCACGGCTATCGTTTGTTTGTTATGCGATATTTATTCGCGCATTTATATATAGTCTGATAAGTGGCGGATCGCGTACATATTACGGTCTAATTAATGAAGAGTTTATTTTTTGCGAGGATGTATGCGACAGATAGGAGAGGCGAGTGAGGATGAGGTGATAACGCTGGTGATAAAACTGCATGATGAATTTCTAACATATGTAAGTATATTTACACTATGCACTAATTTGAGACTGCAGGAGGTTGACAGAGCAGACAGACTTAATACGGTTTGGAATATTTGACGTTTGTTTAATTCTGTAGAGCATATTTTAGCTCCAAATCTCTAACTTTAATAAGACTGTGCCCATTAACACTAATTGTTTAAATTTCGGGTCTGTTCACCTCCTAACCGTACGCGATCAGACGACGGCGCGCTAGTAAACAACGTTGCTTTATAAGCAATAAGGAACGCGGGGTCTAGCTAAACAAATAAAACCTCAAAATTTTCATTAATTAATTCTGAAAAAATGGAGTCTTACCTAGATCTAACTTTATTCACAAAATATTCTACAAAATTTTCTGAATCTAAATCATTTTGGCTTATCCGACGCAGATCAGATCAGTCGTCCCCTTAAAATGGATATGGTGTTATTATACCAAAATTCCATGAAAATAAATAAATAATATCAAATATATTTCGGATGATGTCGTAAAAAGCAAAACTACTCAAATATAGATATATCTAAATATTTAAAACATAGTTGGACTACAAACATACGAAGAACTATAAAACCTTTTCCAAACCGAAAATTAATTTGCAAATACGCCATTACAAATCCTTAACCCATGACAATTGCAATGCAGGTGACTGAAAATATCGGAATTGAATAAGACTTATTAATGATATAAGAGTATATTGAATGAATTGTCATAATTGGCAATTCGATTGGTAATTCTATTTATCTATCTACTGTTTTGGGGGCCGGGACATTGATTGGGCCCCTTGTACTTACCCCATGTAGTTGGGACTCACCCTTTCAGTGCCACCAAAACTTGTCTGGAGAACAGGTTCTCAGGTAAAAAGTAAATTCTCATACCTGTGAACGCAGGACACCTACATACGACATGTTCTATCGTTTCGTTTCCTCATCCTCCAGGCAGCGTCGGCAGGTTGATTCCTCTGCGAGTCCCACCTTATGGTGAGCACTTGGATTAGCAGTCTGAGGTTTGGCCTAGTTAAATTGAGGTTTTTACGCCAGGCGGTGAGTTGAGGGTAGCAGATGGCTTCTCTCGAGTGTTTGTAGCTCA
>JAODVP010094764.1:0-11308 GCA_025400035.1 Tetradonia laticeps
TCTAGAACAATTTACATGCTAATAGTTGTTTGTTGTCGCCGATTGTTGAATTGCGAATTAATTATGATCCTTAGAGGTAACCTCTAATTGCGATTAGAAAAGAATTATACTCTGCACACATTGAAGTACAATTGACAAAATGTGAAAGAAAATCTGTTTGTTAATTCATGTAGAAATTGTAATTGTGAAAAAGAAAATTAATTCATAGCTCCTATAATAACTACCCCAGCCTCTTGCAAATTTGACCAGAGCCTTGTATCAACAATCACGAGGTATGTTTAAAATTACAACAGAATCTGACCGTTGCTTCCTCAAACTAGTCGATGGACTACACTGATTATTATTATAATTAGTTTAAAAATATGTACAATTATTATTAATTAATTTTGTTTTTTTTTTCTTCTCATGCTAGCTTCATGATGATTTTTATTATTCACACAGTTAGCTTCGCACTGGTGGAGGAGCAGGGCACCAATAACAATTAACTCACTATACTATTTTTCCAATGTTTAATAATTTTTCTTGTAAACCTTACGTTTTTTTGGCGTAGTTAGACCCAACATTGTTTTGATTTATTAATGCGGTTTGATAGTAAAACTATTATTTATGGGTCCCGCAAATTGATTTATTTCCCAACAACGAATATTTCACTTTTAAATCAAAATATAATTGCTGTTAAAACAAGCACTAAAATGCATGAAAGATTATTATAATGTACTGTTATTGCAATTATATATTGTTTTGTTATGGACCTGTTAATTATTTATATATAAACATTGTGAAGAAAGTAGTAATTAAATGTAATAAAATTGTATTCTTTTGTGGTTCATATTCCGTCATTTTTACTTTATTTCAAGCTATTTCAGCTTCCATTTTATTTCCCTATTTATATATTTATTGCTGGAGTTTAGCGAAGATATAATAAACTTTTCTCGAACAAAGGAGAGGAACTGTAAACGTGTTAAGAATTTTAAACTCTCATATTTTTTTATAGTTTTGAGAACTAGAGAAAAATATTTTCATACAACAGTAATATGATTAAATTCTATGGAGAGAGGCATGAAATTTGAAAAATTGTAGCTTATACAGTTATGCAAGTCTTGTTCGTACCGTGGGACTAAAATCTAGTAAAATACAAAGGAAAAACTTTAAATTAAAATTTTGGAACAAACACTTATTTCGAGATTAAGGTGTGTTCACTTAAATACGTACCTATTTACGTTTTTTACTGCGAAGTCTCAGGAATTAATCCGTAATTTCTTTGTTTTATAGAGAGTTTGTGGCATAATAGGGAAACAAAGAGTAAACTTTTGAGATTGTTTCATGTTACTCCATTATTAGATTCCTCTAACAAAGTTCAGAAATACAAAACATGAAAGCATGAATTTAATACGTAAGTTTCCATTACTTACGAGAGCTTGACAAGAACATTTTCATTATAAATGTTTAAATTTTGTGTGGAGAAATAACAGAGGTAATTCTGCTAATCGAGAATTTTCCACACTTTAGCCGTGAATACTGGCGCATTCCCGTAGGGGGGTGGCGGTCAACGGGCGTGGAATTCCCAAGTTTCGCGGCCTACGACTACATCTACAGGGAACTCCAGGAAGTTGCACTTTACATTAGACTTATCTACAGATTTTAACAGTGTTTAACAGTAATTGTAAATGTAGGAAATGCTTGGTTTCTTGGAGTTTTCCGCAATTTCATGCATTTTACCACGATACAATTTTCTTATTACTCCAATATTTATATTAGATTATACTTATTATACTACAGTCGTTCATTTTATTATAATTTTATATTATCAGAGTTGTAGTATTCCCTAAAGACAATTCCTTGCAAAACATCTTTCCTTTCTTTGTTTCTTGACAAATATAATGATTACATATAAATAATTATTTTACAATAAAACTTTCATATATTTTTCAAAAATTATAATCGATACAAGTACTTTAGCACATATTACTTTAAATTTAAGTAGTGTATTGTAGTAGACATTAAGCGATTCTTGTCACCTCCAGATAGTCACCAAAACTAATCGTAACTACTTGATTATTCACCTCGATAGGATCCAAAAGAACAAAGTCAGCCACCAATTCCTGTATTAAACTCCATAAACTAGTAAAATTGTCCACATACTCAAATCCATTAACACTCCCAACTTCTAAATACAATTGTTCATTATCTTCATCCTCAGATGTATTCCGCTGCCGAAATGGGTATTTAGCAATATAACACTCTAAATTCGGATTCGAACTTGAACTTTACAATAAACGTCTTTTCGAAATCCTCCTCTTCCGTAGGGTGCATCACCAGGCTGACTTTAGGTTCTTCTACAATTATTTCATGGCAAATATCTGCATGAGAAGCAATCGCATGTGCCTCCCAGTCCATGATATTAAACTTATTATCACAATATAAGCATTTTAGTGGTTGGTGTCTGCAGGTACGTTGATGTGCAATGCTGTCAATGTCAAACCACTGCTCACAGTGTTTATTCAGACAAGGCAGCCTGAATTTGTTGATGTGGACGTAATTCTCGAAAGCTTCGTTTAGGATGCGAGTGTCAGTTCTAGCATCACTGTATGACCGGCAATAGTTTTGTCTATCAGCGTGGTGGTAGATTGGTGAAACTAGCCAATAATTACATTCATGATATCGTAATTGGTCAAATGTTGACGAGTCTATATTATTCGCAATGGTAAAGTTGTGTTTTACATCAGAACCTGTAATAATTAATTAATGAGGAGTAAGTATTAAAGATTGCAATTTAGTAAGCGGATTCAGTAACATTATCACTATTTACTATAAATACAATTAATAAAAACAACAGTTACCTGTATTCATCTTGGTCCCACTTGATTACACGTCGATATTAAATTGTAAAATGTACACGCTCGTCAAACCACGTTGCTAAACACAATGAGGGATGTTTTGATTAACCTCGATATTTAAATTTCTCGTTTTTAAGTTGTGGGGGTAATAATTTACCTAATGGTAAAGCAGCGACAATATTCACAGGTAGTGCAACCCACAATTTCGTAATTGTTAGTTTCAGGTGACACGTCGTCGGATTAAAGACTATTAGACACTGCATACAATAATTCTTGCTTTCTTTCCGTGCCACTTGCCTAAGTGGATTATAGAAAATTTGTTATAGTCCTAAGATCCTAAAAGAATTCATCTCCTGTCCTTATTACAATCGCGAGCCTTACTGTCTGCAAGTGAAATTATCTCAAAATCGGATTATACAACTTCATATTAAAACTTTACTAGCTTGGGTTTAAGTAATTTCTCATAAATTGTTTTCAACAGAACGCACTGACGAACTAATTGATTATTACGGATTTTGTAAGCAAATTCCACACCATATTTAGACTTAGAATTAAAGTTTTTTGACCTCAAGAAACATACATGCAACAAATACAAATATGAATTTATATTGAAAAATCAAAGAATGATGAAGTGGAACATTTCATAGAAGAAGAAGCAATATAAATTCTGAGAAGGTTTGACCGTAGATACACCCATTCCCAAATTTTTTACAAGACATCAAAAGCTTCACATATCAGTTTAAAAATATGCATTACATCGATTTACCGAATTACTGAACTAGTTATAACTAACTATAAATAATATTAATATGTGTAATGAGGCGTAGCATCTTCCTTTATTAGTTTTTTGTATTCAAAAACTAATTTCTACGCTGGGATGTCATCGTTAGTGCAACATGCAGAAGATTAATAGAAGTAATTAATAACTGCTTGAAATAATAATATTTATGGACATAGTGATATTGATTGTTATGGCCATACGGTTAGCTATATTTTACAGAATCAACTTTAGGTGACAACATTTCAATTGTGCTCAGCTTTTAAATAATCGGCAGTGGATCTGAGGAATAACGTTCTAGATCTGGCCCGATTTTGCCCCATACTGCTTAAAGTAAAGGATAGTTTTTGAAGGAATGTGTTATTTCTTTTTTACATGGTTCGACATCACACAAAAGAAAACAAAAATGACAAAATTGAAATAAAAGGACAATTTTATTTCATATAAGCTATTTTCTTGGAATTGGATTTTCCATTCCAAATTAGCTGCATTTGCAAATTCAATTTGTGATTGCTCTTTAAGTAATTGGCATTCAACTAAGGAATTAGAGATTAGATCGTGTTCCTTCTTCCTGAATAATTAACACTGGTACTGTCCTAAATCAGTGTGCCATTATTCCGACGATTTAATTTTTTTATTTCTAAAAACATAATATTAAAAATAAAGAAGTACATATTTACAAAAAATAAAGTAAAATTGAAAACTTTAATATATTAAAAGTCGTTCATTTTGTCTGTTTCTGTACTTGTTTAGAAAACAAGACATCAATAAATATTGATTAAAGTCGAGAAGCATAACAATGTAAAAAATAGAATAACATGGAGAAATTTCAATGGATTATTCTTTGTTTCGCGGTGGAACAATCACTACAAATAGAATAGAAAGCAAGTAATAGAAAATAGCTTACTATTTATCTATGCATTTACGTATGCGAAATTTTCTGATGATGCTCAATAAAAAATGTAAAGTACCTACGGATTTAATAAATGTTCAAGGTTTTCGAATAAGTTTTCGAACAAGTTTTCTCTTTTTTCTCAATGCCAATATTTGTTAAAGTGAGTTGCCTATAGAAGACTTTCTTGCGAATGGAATATAATAATATTCCTCGCGAGGAAATTTACCTTTACATATAAATTATAATCCAAACCAGGATTTATAGCTTATAGAAATAGATGCAGGTAATTGCAAGTCAAATAGATGTGCACAAGTTAATCCATGAATTACATTATTCGCATGTAAAATTGATTGAAACATCCTCGTGCCCCCACCTATACGCCCATTCATACTTCTATG
The DNA here is from genome assembly GCA_025400035.1 of Tetradonia laticeps. Taxonomy (NCBI): domain Eukaryota; kingdom Metazoa; phylum Arthropoda; class Insecta; order Coleoptera; family Staphylinidae; genus Tetradonia; species Tetradonia laticeps. The sequence continues at coordinate 4,909 of JAODVP010094764.1, forward strand.
CAGATTACGGAATAAATTACAATTCGCCATCCAACATAGACGACATTCGCACTGATGTCTTTGTCATCCGCGAGTTGTCACATCGATTTACGGAATGTTACAACATGCCTTCGAATTGCGCTCTATACACCCTGTTTCGGAGATAATTTCATGCGAATTGGATTTTCCATTTGATATTAGGTGTATTGTAATGCCAGCGTTAACTTGAAATTCCTCTATTGGAAATTGAATAATACACTATGATATTATAAATAAATTCATGGAATTTGTCTTCGAACAATTTGCTCTTATTCTGTATTAAAACGTATTTTCAAAGGAAAAAGATTATTATAAAGAGACAAGTTAGATTCCGGTCTTTTGTAAACATAAACAAAGATAGAGTAGTGTAGAACTGTAGAAAACTTCAAGAAAAGTCATTTATGTTATATACTAATTATTTGCAATTGAAAAGATTGCGTACTAGTTAAGTTTAAAATTCCGGGATTGAGGAAGGATAAGTATGAAATTGTGTATTTTTTACGCTACTGATCCGCAACTCGGAACACATGATTCCCGTGTTGGTGGTTGGAAGTCGAGAGCAGGAAACTCCAGAATTTTTCGCGTCAGTAGTTCGCGACCCTCCGGCGAGAATACACGCGGCAGATTTGCTAGTAACACGCGGAAAACTCAGAATTGTGGGATAATAGCCAAATAGAGCGGATCATTCGGAAAACTTTGAAAACTGTGCATTTTTTTAATATTAACATCTAGAAATCAAGAATTCAAATATTTGGATTATTGTGTCCCTAATTAAAACTTAAACACTTTATTATTATCATGTGTTTATGTTATTAATTAATTATTTCTTTGTTATTTCAGTGCGTAAATATTAAATGAAACTTGGTTCATTATTAAATCTCATAGGGTTATTAAAATAATTATAATACAGTGTTATTACAGTAAAATGATACGTTAAAATAAGGTTTCATTGATTGGATTTCCTTCTCTAAGATTTTTAATTTTAATAATATTACATAATAACGGTGATATGTGAATAATATTATAATGTGAACGTCTTTTGAGAAAATGTGGAAATTATATAGAATATATTATTCGCACTTGACAATATAGTATGTGTCGCTTACGGATCGCGAATTGATGAGTTTTCGTTCAGTGAGCGTGGAAAATTAATTCAAGCTGGCAGCTACCGGTGAGGATACGGTGATTACGCCTAACTCTAAACGGAATTTAGGTGAGCAATTGATTTTCAGCAGTTTTTCAAACATTAGTGCTATTATAAACCAAGCAACAACGTAAAATACAAATTCGAAAATTGATGAGAACATAAATTGAGCAACGAATATTAAAACTTAATATGAACAATCGACAAACAAATCAAATAAAAAAGTACTCTACATATTTAGATATATGTGAAAATTCTTATTAAAAATGAACATTTTTAAGCACTCTCCTTCAAGCAAAGTTATAGTAAAATGGGGGAACGTGGAACACCTTTTGAAAAATATTCGTCACCACTTTGTTTTAAGGCTAAAAATTCTAATTTTGGTTCTAATTTTGGTTCTAATATATGGTTCTACCTACATTGCTCATTAAGATCCACCACAATAAGTGCGTTATTATTGCTATAGCAGATTTTTCCGTTGCGCAAATATAATTAGTGACGCTTTAAAGCGCGCCACTTTTGTTTATTATATAGTTATCTCAATAAATATTTAAATTCGCTTAAATTTTGTGTGCTGGCATAAAATACCATTCTGTTTGTCAAATCAATCAGATGAAGGAAACGAAAGATATGGCGTTCCCCCTATTTCCGCATTCCCTCATCTCACTCTAATTAAATTAATGTTGAACATTTTCAATTGCAACTTGTTATTCAATTACTCGTTTACTTATTTACTCCTTTAATTAGCTTTATATCCCACAATCCGAAGCAGATTTTCATAACTTTGTATATCATAGTTAATTTTGAAATGTAACTACTCTTGTTTCTAATCAGTTATAGTGTAAATGTTCTCGCAAGACTATGAATACGGTTAAAGGGGAAACTTTTTATCGCATGTAAAGTTTTTTAGGGTATTCTGTTTTTGTGCTTTCTGGGGAATTATTATTACCTTGAAAAATGCCGACAATGATAAAATGTCTATAAAAAATAAGGTATCATGCAGCAATTTCAAGAGGTTCCTGTTTCCCAGACAAGAAATCGCAGTAAGTAGGATAAAAACATTCCAATGGTAACTGTAATTTGGAATTACTATAATATAAATTGCATATTACTCTAAGAGAAAGACATATCTTCAATAGGTGAGAGCTAAAAGGAAAATATTATTTAATATATGTATTATACAGGGTGGAGCAACTTAATTTTCTTATTGCAAATGCGCAGAATTCAATTATTTGAGGTAACAACGTGGCGGTAGGGATCTTGTTCTAAAGCAGAGACTTTAAAGAGAGTAACGGTGAAATGTTTGGAGTGACGGCAAATTTATGAAACTAAGATTTTTGTTACATAGATTGCTGTTAAATTAAATAAATAGTTAAAATAAGTCTAGTCTGGTATTACAATTTCTACCACTTAAAACATTTTGGTTGCCGAATGAGCAATTTCAAATAAGTATCCTGTAATTTCTTGGCTTGAACGGGTGTTGCACGAGTAGGATGAGTTTATAACAATTGCAGTACTCTGTCCAATATTTCAAGCCGCAATTCGTATATAGACCTAAGCGTGCAATCCCTTGTCATTTCATTTTAACTTTCACATAAAACTATATAAATTTACAAAATATTTAGACAATTATTATTAAACTCATTTATCACAAACCTGATTCTTATTATAATGCGTATTATTAATACTAATATTTGTAGTGTATATTTCTAGACGTTATAATTGATTACATTTACATACTTTACAAAGTTATCAGAAGGATCAATAATATTATATTAGTAAGGGAATCAAGTTTCGGGAATGAGGAAGAATAAGCGTAGAGTTGTGCGTTCTTCACGTCCTTGATCCGTAACACGGATCGCGTGTTTTCCGTGTTGGAGGTTACTAGCCGAGAGCCGGAAACTGCAGAATGCTACGCCAGTAGACCGCAACGCACCGACGAACATGGGTAACAAGAGAAAAACTCGGTATTGTGGGATAATAGTGGAGCTGATCCTTCTGATAACTTTGTAAAGTATGTAAATATAATCAATTATAACGTCTAGAAATATACACTACAAATATTTGGATTGTGTATTACAAATTATACATTGTGCTCTGTAGCTTTGCTCTTCCTAATTTTACAAACAGGGCTTTGTTTGTGCTGCTCGAGGGTTTCCAGAAACAGCCCTGGCGTAGCGAGGTTCTGGGAATTGCCTCTTAATATAGTTCAGCTGGCATGAGTTTAAGTATCCTTTTTTGCGTATCCTTAGGAGAATAGAAAAGGTTGGTCGTGGTCCATGTACCACGTAGCCTTTTTTGGGTAGATAGGCACAGCAAGGCCACCTGGCGGGATTCCGATAGTTTTTGCAGGGCAAAGTCACTGAGTGCATTTAGAGCCATCATACTCTCGGTTAGGATAGAAATTGGTGTACTCGTTAGGCCAGATTGTGTTATCCACAGTGCACAGCTTTTCATTGTTGCTACCTTCGTCTGAAAAACTGTTGTATCAGATCCTAGACTCAAGGGCCAGTATTTTTTTCGGGTTCCATAGACCCCAAGTCCGCCTCCCACCTAGTACTTGAAGCCATCTAGGATACCAGAAGTCTCCTATAGGTTTGACCTTGTTGTTGGTCATGCTTCTCTTGTTGAAAGCATTATGGTGGTTTAATCTTGCTTCCAAGATAGCGGCTCATTTAAGTAATCTGAAAATAGTTTCAAGTTGTATTCAAAACCCGCTTGTGTGGCCTCTATCTGTATATGCCGGGGTGGCAGATTCAGTAGTATATCTAGTGCTGTAGACGTTGTGGTCCTCATTGCTTCTACTGCCATTATATCTGCAAGTCTTTGAATCTTGCGTAGCTTATGTGCGTTTGCTTTGTTGACTGTTACATATCTCGATACATCAAGCTTGCTGTTATCATCCTTGTATACATCCAGATGCACATTCGGGGTGACAAGTCCCAAGCCTTGCCTGCTATTCTCTTGTATGCTGGCAATAGTGCCTTTGTGGCTTTCCTGAGGGAATATTCTATGTAGCGTTGGAAGCTCAGCACAGGGTCTAATAGACCCTAAGGTATATCGTCTCCTTTCCCATCTTCAGCTTGGTCCCATACAGGGATGGGTGGTTTAGTTACTCCGTTGCGACCGACACCTACAAAGAAGCACACAACAATGCACAGCGCAATTCTTAATGATCCCTTTGATTTATGCATGATCAAAGCACATTGCATATAATATGCTCACCAATCACAACTACTATTATTATTATTTTATTAACATTCTTACAGTGGAAGGATATTTGATCAGGCACCGGAGATGTACCGTATTGGTCACATTGCACACATAAATCTAGAAAATATCATTAAATTACACCGCTTTTCATTATTGATCAAATTCCTTAAATCCAATAAATAAATAAAAAGCTACATTGCCATATTCCTAATCGCAAGTTGTAGCTTATATTTATTATATTTATGTACAGAATTGCACATATAGAAAATATTATTATAAGTTAATTAAACAGATCGTTTTGTTTTATATTGAAGAAATAATGCTTCATTACTCGCGCTCTTGTTGGATTATTAAGGATAGCATTAAATCACTTTAAACAATATTAAACTTATTCGGATTGGTTCTTCTATGAAATATGCAATAGTTTAATTCTTTGATATTTAATATACATTCATATTTGTATTTGTGATTTTTTACTTTTACATTATTAATTTAACGTTTTTGTTGCAGGTATGTTTGCTGATGTTAAAAAAACTGTAATTGTAAGTATAAAATACGATGTTAAATTTACATACAAAATCCGTTCTATTACATTCAACTCAATTAGTTCTTCAGTGCGTTGAAAACAATTTATGAGCAGTCACTTAATCCCGAATGAGCAAAGTTTTAATAACAAGTTGTATAATCCGATTTTAATATTATTTTACTTACAAACAGTAAGGTTCACAATTGCAATAAGGACAGGAGATTAGTTCTTTTAGGGTCATAGGACTATAACAGTTGTCTGAAAGGAGTTTTCCGTGCTAGCGGTTGGTAGGCGGCAGCTGGGAAATTCGAGAATTCCACGTCCGTTGACCGCTACCAGGAAAACAAAGGGAGGAAACATTGTAAATAAAGTTTGTGCGATACATACGACTTACGTATTTTTTCCAAAAATGTGCTGCTCGGCCCACTTGTCCCATGCTCTCTGGCAGCACTAGAGAACATAGATGAAGGATATGAAAAATACAACGACAGGTACGTCTTCCTCGTACACCCATCATCCCTTATTTTACTCTATATGCAAATTTCAAAAATTATGCAGTATGGAGGGAAATTGCGTATGATACAGAATTTTTCCGCATGTACTAAATATATAGCATGTAATCGCTCATGGTTTGCCAGTGGAAACTTTTCATTAAGTGCGTTTGGAAAATGAATTAAAAATGGGGGCACCTACGTCCGTCTTCTATTCCAACAGCTATATTGTAGAAAACTCATTGAGACGATAAATAGAAAATCAAACTCAATATAGGAAATCATAAATCACGTTGAAGGATTTGGTCCATGGAAAGATGTATTATCATGTATATATATACATTAAAATTATACGTTAAAATAGGTACTCATTAAAATCCTGTATTGATTGGGTTTCCTTCTCTGGGCAACGAGCGGGAAACTCGAGATTATCGGATAATACCCAGTAGAGCGGATCATAAACTGTGTACATATTCAATATTATGGTTTAAAACTGAATAAATAACACAAGTATTGGGATTATGTATCACAAATTATATGCTGACTAAAATAATTATACCACTATATTAATAATGCTTCTTTATAAATAACTTTGGAAGAATAATTTAAACAATTACAAGATTGTCTCCTTAGCATAAAGATAAACAACTTATTCTTATTAAATGTATAGTCTTTTATGTTATTAAATTCGTATATTATAATAAGAATTCACTAAAATTATCTTTTTGATTGGTTGATTGGTGATATTTTAATTTTAATTTAGTGTAATGCGTGAATACTATAAATAATGTGTGTGATGTGCATATACAGATAAAAAGTGTGGGATTTATATGGAATATATTATTCCTTTTGTACTATATAGTATGTGTCGCTCACGCTTCGCCAATTGATGAGTTTTCGCTCAGTGAGAACGGAAAATTAATTAAAGCTGGCAGCAATCAGTGAGGATACGGCCAACTCTAAACGGAATTTAGGTGAGCAATTTTTCCCTGGGGTTTTCAAACTTAT